>JAQFVV010012621.1:674290-676790 GCA_028023455.1 Epiperipatus broadwayi | reverse complement strand
ATCTATCTATCTATCTATCTATCTATCTATCTATCTATCTATCTATCTATCTATCTATCTATCTATCTATCTATCTATCTATCTATCTATCTATCTATCTATCTATCTATCTATCTATCTATCTATCTATCTATCTATCTATCTATCTATCTATCTATCTATCTATCTATCTATCTATCTATCTATCTATCTATCTATCTATCTATCTATCTATCTATCTATCTATCTATCTATCTATCTATCTATCTATCTATCTATCTATCTATCTATCTATCTATCTATCTATCTATCTATCTATCTATCTATCTATCTATCTATCTATCTATCTATCTATCTATCTATCTATCTATCTATCTATCTATCTATCTATCTATCTATCTATCTATCTATCTATCTATCTATCTATCTATCTATCTATCTATCTATCTATCTATCTATCTATCTATCTATCTATCTATCTATCTATCTATCTATCTATCTATCTATCTATCTATCTATCTATCTATCTATCTATCTATCTATCTATCTATCTATCTATCTATCTATCTATCTATCTATCTATCTATCTATCTATCTATCTATCTATCTATCTATCTATCTATCTATCTATCTATCTATCTATCTATCTATCTATCTATCTATCTATCTATCTATCTTTATCTATCTATCTATCTATCTATCTATCTATCTATCTATCTATCTATCTATCTATCTATCTATCTATCTATCTATCTATCTATCTATCTATCTATCTATCTATCTATCTATCTATCTATCTATCTATCTATCTATCTATCTATCTATCTATCTATCTATCTATCTATCTATCTATCTATCTATCTATCTATCTATCTATCTATCTATCTATCTATCTATCTATCTATCTATCTATCTATCTATCTATCTATCTATCTATCTATCTATCTATCTATCTATCTATCTATCTATCTATCTATCTATCTATCTATCTATCTATCTATCTATCTATCTATCTATCTATCTATCTATCTATCTATCTATCTATCTATCTATCTATCTATCTATCTATCTATCTATCTATCTATCTATCTATCTATCTATCTATCTATCTATCTATCTATCTATCTATCTATCTATCTATCTATCTATCTATCTATCTATCTATCTATCTATCTATCTATCTATCTATCTATCTATCTATCTATCTATCTATCTATCTATCTATCTATCTATCTATCTATCTATCTATCTATCTATCTATCTATCTATCTATCTATCTATCTATCTATCTATCTATCTATCTATCTATCTATCTATCTATCTATCTATCTATCTATCTATCTATCTATCTATCTATCTATCTATCTATCTATCTATCTATCTATCTATCTATCTATCTATCTATCTATCTATCTATCTATCTATCTATCTATCTATCTATCTATCTATCTATCTATCTATCTATCTATCTATCTATCTATCTATCTATCTATCTATCTATCTATCTATCTATCTATCTATCTATCTATCTATCTATCTATCTATCTATCTATCTATCTATCTATCTATCTATCTATCTATCTATCTATCTATCTATCTATCTATCTATCTATCTATCTATCTATCTATCTATCTATCTATCTATCTATCTATCTATCTATCTATCTATCTATCTATCTATCTATCTATCTATCTATCTATCTATCTATCTATCTATCTATCTATCTATCTATCTATCTATCTATCTATCTATCTATCTATCTATCTATCTATCTATCTATCTATCTATCTATCTATCTATCTATCTATCTATCTATCTATCTATCTATCTATCTATCTATCTATCTATCTATCTATCTATCTATCTATCTATCTATCTATCTATCTATCTATCTATCTATCTATCTATCTATCTATCTATCTATCTATCTATCTATCTATCTATCTATCTATCTATCTATCTATCTATCTATCTATCTATCTATCTATCTATCTATCTATCTATCTATCTATCTATCTATCTATCTATCTATCTATCTATCTATCTATCTATCTATCTATCTATCTATCTATCTATCTATCTATCTATCTATCTATCTATCTATCTATCTATCTATCTATCTATCTATCTATCTATCTATCTATCTATCTATCTATCTATCTATCTATCTATCTATCTATCTATCTATCTATCTATCTATCTATCTATCTATCTATCTATCTATCTATCTATCTATCTATCTATCTATCTATCTATCTATCTATCTATCTATCTATCTATCTATCTATCTATCTATCTATCTATCTATCTATCTATCTATCTATCTATCTATCTATCTATCTATCTATCTATCTATCTATCTATCTATCTATCTATCTATCTATCTATCTATCTATCTATCTATCTATCTATCTATCTATCTATCTATCTATCTATCTATCTATCTATCTATCTATCTATCTATCTATCTATCTATCTATCTATCTATCTATCTATCTATCTATCTATCTATCTATCTAT
>JAQFVV010012620.1:1647382-1820590 GCA_028023455.1 Epiperipatus broadwayi | reverse complement strand
TTTTAATTTAACTTCACTGCAGTATTTTGAAAGTTAGGAGTAATTTTTGTCCCTGTAGTTTTTGAATTAATCTATATCACTACATCTCATTAACTGATGATTCCTTCCTGTGTTGAATCTGTTAGGACCATTACAATCTTGAAATATCCAGTATCTCTAATTTTGGTGCGCCTTTATTTGGGATGCTTCCATGTCCATTTGCATTCAGCAATTACCTATCACCATAACCTAAATTTACCCACAGCATTATTATCTTTGAATCATTTCCAATTCAAGCATTAAAGTCTTTTTTGACAATTTGAAAAACATGTTTAATAATAGGTCGTCAAATGCATTTTGATACAACCAATTGAAATCCTCCAATTTCACACAATGTGAGCTTGTTGGAACATAAATCTGAATTATCTACATTTGTTGTTGTCATAATGTTGAATAACTAATCTTGCCACTTTGTCTGATACACTTCAATCTTCACAATATTGTTCGTTCACTTTTAATTTAAAATGAAACCTATTTCTCTTGTGCTTTTAACATTTATGTCTTTGCAGCATTCACTTATGAAATTCAATTGTCTCTTCATATTTTCTTTAACTTCACAAATATTAGACAGTTCTTTTAATTCATGCAATATTTCCTCTTCACCTGAAAGTGATCTGAAATTTTAAGCACCTAAATAAAAAGTCACCATCGATTACTATCCTGGATTCACAATCAAGGGAATCTTATCACCCTCCATCTTCAGTCACTGCTCACTGCTTTGGCTGATGATTTTACAGTCTCCAGGGAAGATGGACTATAATTTAGTTGGTCTGTTATGATTGTAAATGTCGATTAAAAACAATCATTTATACACACATTTATCCTGACTTCAAAAATAACTCGATGGATATTTTAGTTAAAAACTATTAAGCATATGAAAAGACTATGATATTGATTGATCTCAAATTCAGAAGGAAAAAACAAATAAATTCATCATGTTGGTAAGCAAAACATCCATATTCTTCTACTATATGAATATTCAAAATTCAAGCATACATATATAGATATGCTTTAAAAAGCTGCAACAGCAAGCACGTATGAAGAGAATGTTAGAAATTTATTTTTTTTTCTGTCCCTTAAAGGCCTGAAAGAGGAAATCAAAGGATCTCCTAGAAATGTAATGCAAAGTAATTTGTCTCCATTAGAAAAAAAAGTACAATTTTATTAAATACATATATAATCGTTTTCTTCTCTAATCCCCCCTCCCCCACAACACTTTTTATTTACAACATATGTATGCGTTTGCTCAAATTATACTATATTTTGATTAACGACTTCTGATAAAATTAACTAGCAGCTGGCACTGGTAGTTAATTTTATTAATTGTACTTCGAAAGAAACTGCTAACTTAATAGTAATATACTAATAAGCTATAATTGATTTAATTATTAACAAAATTTAGTAACTCGTATCCTGTAATAAAATCATACGTCACGTGATTACATATTCGATAATATAAAAATAAACCTTTTGCTAAAATTGCACTTTAAAGTTAATAAAATAAATCGATAACTATTACACAGGGGGAATTCTCACTATATAAAAAAGAATAAGCCCAAGTATTCATAATAGAGAATAATAATACAAATTATGTTCAATGTTATTTTTTCATCACCCAGGCTTTAGTAAGTAATTTCCCGATGCTAATTATTTCTGGTGGTATTTTAATTCTAGAAAGGAAAAAAAATCTTAACAACTAGTAGATGTTATCTTTGTAAAATAAAATATATTGGTCTGCATGGCTTAATGCAGTGGTAGAATATCAGCTTCTGGAGATACTGTAATTTACAGCGCTGGAACTTCTTTCTTACGATTTCCCGAGCAATAAAACCGTTCGATTATTTTATAAGTAATATATATATATATATTAGTAGTAGCAAGTTCTTCGATAACAAGAGCCTTATATTTTTCAATGTTTTAAAGGTCGCAGTAGTCACTTTTGATGTAAGTTTGGAAAGAGGGCACTGTTCAATAAATTCTTGGTGGACTATTCTCTTGTAATCAACGAAACACACCAGCATAATTTTAAACTGTAAGCAAGATACGAACGCCTTTATAAGGTATGATGGCTCTAGAGATGTCCATTGGATGCTCTAACATTTTGTTTCTGGATCATACTGAAAGCACCAAGTTTCAACACCCACAACTACTCTCAGAAGCAGATGAGTATTTGAAGAAATATCAGTTGCAACATTAAATTGGCCCTGTTTCTATTTATCCTTCCAAGTTCCAGGGCAAAAACTTCTCAGAAATCTTTCTCATGCTCAATTCTTTATGTAAAAAATAACCTAACTATTTCTCAATTAATCTGCAATTCAGCTATCAATCATCTGTCACATCTTCTAGCCATCTTTGCATTTCTTATGCCACTCAAACACACTTAATTTCTGTATAGCATCTTCACCATATGCCATTTGCTACAGTTGTAATGTTTCAGTAGCACATTTACTGATTTTCACAGAAAATTTGATATTAATATGTTGCTCAAATTTCAATCACACATTTATGCATCAACATATGTGCATAAATATTTACTGGCTTCTTAGTAGTTAACTAACAATGAGCTCTTTTCAGCTTAAAGTTTACACACATGTTAGTTTAAACATGTTGAAACATGAATACTCATGTGATTTTAATACAATTATATCAAGGGTGATTGTCACATGGTCATTTTGGGACTTAAATTGTCACATCTTGTTCATTCTAAAATTATGGTATAGAACAAAGATGTTCATCTGAAATATTTTAAGCCAAAAAGATTCAAGTTTATATAAGAATCTAGAATAGTTTATATGTGGGAAAACTGAAAATATAACAATTTCTCAAATATTTTAGCAATCACATAGGGTTCTCATATATAGAGTTATGGATTTTACATAGAAATATATTAGATATTAATGAAATTTCTTTATGCATTTTTATAACATAAAGTATTATTAAAGACATTATCTTGTGTTTGAAAGTGAGAGTATTCAATATAGTTAAAAATCTACAAAGCGCATGCATGTGCATTAGCTTAATGCTGATTATTAATATTACAGTTTATAAACATAGCACTATATAAAATTACTATTACATAAAAAAACATAGCGCTATATAAAATAATATCTCATTATATATGTTTAATTTCAATTAAAGAATGACGGTTTGTAAATTGTAAAGATTTTGCAAGTGTCATTTGTTTAAACATAACAAATGTAATTTAAAGTGATCGTGTAACACCTTCATGCTCTTAATTCCACACACTTAAGATTTGTCTATACATAAACATTTGGGTCAAAAAAATGGATGGATTCATTTGATTCTTTCTAAAATACTATATCGTGTGTCTGAAAAAAAAATTTGAGAGTATTCATTTATAATTTATCTTTAAAGCACATGTGCATTGGCTTAATTGCTAATATTACTATTACATAAAAAAACATAGCGATATATAAAATAATATGTCATTATAAAGTATTATTGTTTAATATAAGATCCTTATATAAATTTGAATAATAAGCTAAAAGTGAATTTTCTTTTGTTAAAAGTGTTTTACACAAATATCATTCTTAGATGACATAATTTTAGTTTCCAATTCCTATTTTTAATTGATACACTGTTTAATTATAACATAACTGAAAATTATTTATATGAATACCTAGAGAAATTTGTTAAATTTTAAACTTTTAAATATATATATATATTATAACGATCGAAATGTAAGTGAAGATCGAATCTAACCACAAACTACGATATCTGCTCTACAAGGCACCATCTAGGCATTTAAACCTAGAAAAATTTATAGAGTAGGCAGATATGCGCTGTTAAGATTCCACTTTATTTAAATATTCAGATCGTTAGCCCAAGTCACTAGCTCAGTGGAGTAGCAGAGATAATAAAATATAAATTTTATATCTTAAATATAAAAGAATAAAAGCCACTGCCAGAAATTAACACATAAAAATATTTATTTATGCACATATAAAATAACATTTAAATTTTGAGGAATAAATTCAACATTTTAGATTTTTATATTAACTTTAGTTTTACATTTAAGTAAATTACAACCATGAGTTTAATATTTATTTAGTGAGTCGAGTATGAATAGACTACATAGATCTGCATTTGAAAAGAAAATATTCTTCCCGGCTTTAACCTTAGACAACAAATTTCGCAATCAAACCGGCGCCAATCCATCTGATACATTTATGTATTCAATGTAGCATGAAAATACAACAACACAAAATACTATACTGTCAGGAATGTACATCTGATCAGTAAGTAGAATTAGAGAAGACATTGTCTCTCCACCAACAGGAATGTTACATCTGTTGGCGAGTAGAACAATAAACATAAAACTCCATAGGAATGGACTGCGGTCCTTTGCCATCTTACAAACCCATCCATAGGCAAACAGAAGGTGTGTGGCATATATATATAATCCTGCCTGTAGCAGATCTCATACTACATCTACAATTACACAAATAATTCCATTGAACCAATTCAACTATGAAATGAATAACCTAAGATTACCCTCCCTTAATATAACTTTACAAAACTATATAGCCATTCATGCCTGACTTAAATTTAACATTTAAATATGTTCGCACAGATTATTTTTATACAATTTGTTTTATAATGTCGAGTATAGATCGGCTGCACAGATTCCACGGTCAAAACATTCCAAATTAAACACAAACGATCAAAATACAAAGTCAATCGATAACGTCAATTGCTGAGGGAATACAGGAGACCATTTGGTGTTCATCATAAGACACTGCAGTGACATTGTTGACTTATATGTTCTAATCGACTGTGAAAACCACAACATAATCAATCGCTAACGAATCTATGCAACATCTATACCCAACTTAAATATAATGCATTTAATAATTTCTACAATAAATATTATTACAAATAAAAATAATAAAATGGAAATGATTTTAGCAAAACTTAACTACATAAATTTAAACAATCAATTATTAATTTGAAAATCAAATAAGAGTTCATTTTAAAATTTAAATTAGCTGAATCTTTAAAAAAAAACAATGACGAAAGTTCTTAATTACTTTTTTTTGTTGTTGTTAATTTGTAAAGTTCATAGCTCACGGTAGAAGAGTCCAGGTTTCTGCTTTTAATTCCCATGATGCCTCCATTGAAAGATAATGTTCTGGAGATGGCAATAGCTGGTTCAAGGTATCACAGTCTTTTCATTTTTTTTTAAAATAGAGAGTGTGGTATGTGCGTCCTACCACATCTCTCAAACACAAAACGCTGGAACTCTCAGAAAAAACTGTATTTCCCTTTTTATATTATCCACACGAATTCAATCAACAAAATGTCACTAATCCATCACTTTTGTTAGGGTCCGAGCCAAGGCTTAGTGCTTCCATTGGTCAAGCTAATTTCTCTTTATTTTCTTATCTATCTTTCATCAGATCATTTTAACTATACAAGAGCCCAAGGCTAGCTTGCTTTTCAAACAATTTATAAACAATCATTTCCATTTACAGATTACATTAATTAATACCTGTTTTTATTTTTAAATCTTGTACTTTTTTATAAAAAAGTACGTTCAAATACTTATTTGTTTTTTTAAAAAAAATATTTTTAAAGTTTGGTGTCTGTGCGAATGTATATACGTTTAACAAACATTTTAATTTTAGCGTTTAGTTTTTTACTTTTATTTGGGAACTTTTAAGTTTTTATTTTAAATTAATGTAACGACATATTTATATATCATTACAATATATTGTAATGGAATGGGCTATTACCTGGTATGAAAATAGGTTAGCTAGGTTACCACAATGAGTGAAGAGTCTGTCTTTGATCTTTGTACTTATATATACCACATGCCCTTCAATTTCATTCTTAGGTGAGGAGAGATTAAGAATCAACTAAAGATTAAATATATATCTAAATTCATCTCATCCATGCTGTCTTTCATTTCCATTATTCCCAGGTTTCAAATTCTAGGAGAATGTGCATAATGATCTAGTTCAAGATATATTAGTATCACTTAAAATACAGACAGGTGTAAACATGTGTAGGTGTTTACTGGTAGTTATTAATATGCAGTTATATGTAAATGGGTAAAAATATTTATAAATATGTAAGAAGATATGACCACTTGAAAAGTGAATTTGGAAAATTACACTAAGAGTTTTTAATTTAAAATTTGAATATATTTAACAACTATATTTACTACTATCAATATTTTTAACAAAAAAAATTTATAACTAAATTATAAAATCTTTAATTCAACATTTATGGTTACTCTTTAATTATAATTGATTCTAACTATTATTCCACACCCTTATCCCCACAAAGAATAGCCATTTGATGTCCCTAATAACATAAATGAAATTTATATTATGTTTATGATTACCTCAATTATCAGTGCTTTCTATATTTTATTTGAAAATCATAATTCATTTTATTTTAATTAATGTGATATACTAGATTCCTATTTTGTCATTGTGGGGATATGGGATTTCCCTATTATATACTGTAGTCATGAGACAGACCAGGAAGACCATTTATGACAGAAATAGTTAATCAAGTATACTGAAAACATTTAACACAACTATTAGTATAAACAAACAAAGAAAAATATATGTGGTGCAATTGTACAAATGTTTGGACTAAATACATATTAGTAAAATCTTACCTTTTGCCTTTGAAGATGATCGGATTAGTATACAAGCAAGCATTCAGGCATAAACTATTTTATTTTACTTACACTAAGGGCAACAATATACCTCCATTATGTTATGTATTAACACTTATATTCCCCTTTTTGTATCCATATTAAATAAAAATAAGAACAAAAACATTTATATCAAATATACAAATAACTAAAATTAATGACATCAACCTAAATTTAGTTTTGAAGTTGGTAAGGGAAAATGTCTTGGTGAATCATTCTGGTAATCCTCATCCATCCATTTCAGGTATAGATGGTAAATTGTGAGAGTTCTAGAACTTCCATTAAACCACTTATCTTTTATACTCGTGGAATTTATGCTTTGAACTGAAAAGTTATTAGATCTATTCATTAAAAATTGACTTGATGTTTTTAGTGAAGATGTAAAGTGTTGGGTCAATTCTGACAGTTATAGTTCCATGAGTGATAACTTTCTTTCCTCGATGTCACTTTTGTACTTAGCAATGCATATTTGTCTGTACCATTATTTATATATTTCTTTAATGAATTATTTTGAGTGAATTAATAGTGATTTTTCTTGTATTATTAAATATCCTTGAATCTAAATGCTTTGATCTATAATTTAAAATTAGAGACACTTTGGAAATTCAAATGATCTGAATTTACTTTTGAAGATTTCTTTTTTGAATTCCTCTGTTGGCTAATTTTAATGCTATATACTTATTCTTGCTTTCTTGGATATTCAGATATTGGTTTTTGATATTATTTCAATTCAAAAGTGGCTGATGATTTTATTTGAATTGCAAATTTAAATTCTCTACTTAAATTTGTAGTAGGTTATTCAGTAGATGAGACATCTGATCTCTCTTTGGAGAATAAACTCATTATTGAAAAAAAGCAAGTTCGTTGTTATCATTTAAGTCCATTGTTGAAGTCATTTTTAATGAATATTATTATATGCAATGTGTTAATAACAACAAATTTTTTATTTGAGATTTCTTTACTTTAATATAAATTTGCATTTCTTGATTGCATTCATTTTATCTGATCATATTTACCGCACATTGTTATCGTGTGTTGGAGTTATATCACACTTAAGGAAGGTACTAATTAGTAAAGGTTAGTTATCGTGTATGTGTCATAATTTCATTGAAATATGTATTTATAGTATAATTAAATTGGGGTTTAAATGTGTATTGCAATTAATGGTTTGTCAATTATAGTGCTTTAATTTTTATTAATCTCATGATAAATGACGTTAATATCATGAGTCTTGGATTCGGATTAGACCACAAGGTGTGTAATTGATATATATATATATATATATTCCATAGATAATATGTAATAGAATAAATTTTATAAGAGTATGTAGATAATTATTATCTATTATGGTAATGAATTTTGGTTTAAAACAATATTTATTACTTGTGCTAATTGAAAGCCTGGCTTAGCAAATTAATAAATAGCGTTTTAGAGCAAAATTCATTACAGCAATCTACATATATATATAAACCAAAGTTTCAACAAAGTCACACTGGTCATCAACTGGTTAACAAATACTATAAACTAATTGTTATAGAGACACTGGGAGCACTAATTTATAACAATAATGAAAGTTTTATTATTAGAAAATAGAAATAATAATTATGAGAAATTATTTGGATTAATGATTTTTAAAAAAATCCAAATAGAAGGTAATTTGCATGTATCATTATGTTTGTTGATATAATTTGGCCTTTTAAATATCTCAAGTAATCAACTGGGTTTGGGTGATCAAGTCAAAACGTTGGAATATTTAATTAAAATCTTATGTGGATGAACCTGCAAAATATGTCTTTTATGTCTGTAACCTATGAAAACATTCGAATGAGCATATATATGATCTATATGTGTGTGTAAATACATGAAAGCAGTCAATACTTATCAATATCAATGACAATCCACAATCGTTAAAATTTGCAGTTTGAATACAGAGAATAAAATTGATTTATAGAAGTTCAAATAAACTTTTATAACCTGTTTTGAAAGCAGACTAAGAAATAGCCAATTAAACCTTTCAAACAGCAATTTTAAATTTCAAACTACACTTCAGTCATGTATTACTTAGATAATAAAGCTAATAATCCTCAAGACTAGATAGGTTTATAAAAGTAAATACATAAAAGCAGTCAACAGATACCAATATCAATAACAATCAGCAATCTCAATCTGTTGTCAAGGTGATCTAACATGTTTGTATAGATATTAAAGTTTATAATTTGACTAAAGAAAATCAAATTATTGATTCATTAATCTAACAAGTAGTCAATTATAATTTTCAAACTGAACCAAAGATGAGATAGGTTTAAAAATTTAAATATATGTATGTGTAGTAAAATACATATTTGCAGTTTACACTTTGCTTGCTGTTTTTTATCCCCATTAGTAATGTAATATAAATTTATGTATAAGTATTCAAATAGAATAATGAATATACATATATCCTAAAATTGAACTATAAATATTTTGTAATATTTCTATAATAATAATAATAAAGCTTAAATATACTTAGAACATTAAAAATATTTCAAAAACATTTTTGAGTTCTTTTTGAGCATTGTAACTTTATTTACAAAGTTGGGGGAAAAATCTTCACGCAACCAAATCCATAAATAGTGGGTTGTAATAAGCATCATAAAAGTAATAAAGAATGTAAATGATATTAATATTATATGAATTTGGCAATGCAATAAGAGAGATAAAGTTATAATTTTTATCTTATTGAAAAGAAACAAACATATTATAAAAAAATACAGAATTGAATGGTGTATGGATATGATTTTATATCTTTAATGGTTTTTTTCAGAAATTGAAATGGAGGATCATGATTTACAAAAAGATATAACAGATACTCTGATGGGTTTTTAAGGATTGAACTTAAATAACAAATATTTTTATTATCTATTCATGAAAAAAGTATGAGATTTTAATTATATTTGAATAAGCCAAAGTTATCTTTCTTAAAAAGAATTAAAAAAAAGTTAAAAATATATCTTTTAATAAATATTTATGATTAATGTGTTTAAAAATTCATTTGATATTAAAGGTAATTGAAATTTAGATTTAAATTGTGGGAATTAGGATAATGTATGTTTTATGTTGCTTTATTGTGCAATTGAGAAATTTTGTTTGGCAGATAAACTATTGGTAATAAATTTATAATTTCATTTTAGATAGTGATTTAATTGTGAATTGGTGTATTTCATTTATTATATTGACTCATTTAGCACTTGGCACTTAATATTTTGAATATATATTTACAACTTTTACTCAATTGTATATTCTTGATACATACAAAGAAAGACATCTAAAAATTATAACCTCCAAGACCCCTTTACACTGAAATGTTATAATTTCTTTGCATATCTTCATCAGTTATCAATATGAAATTACTTCACTTTAATTTACAAGTGCCAAACTCCTTGTAGTTATATCTTACATTAGATAAATAGACTGAAAAAATATTAAGATATTTATAGAATGTATTTATCCAATGTAAATAGTGTAAAAAAATATGAATACATGAAGCTTTTAGATTTTGGAAATTATATATATATATATATATATATATATATATATATGTTGATACAAAGATTTTTATGGGTTGCATATATAAAAGACATATTTTCCAGGTTCATCCATGTTAAAAAAATGTAAATATTGATATACCGACTTGACTTGATCACACAAGTCATCCACTGGGTGATAAAAATAAAACGTTGGTATATCAATATTTAATTTTTTTAACACGGATGATTCCACAAAATATGTTTTTTATAAATATATAATATAAATAAAATGTCTGTTAATTAAAAACTATTGTAATAATAAAAATAATAAATATAATGGTAATTAATTATTATATACAGTCTTTCAATCCACAGAAATACTTCATTTAAGGGTTTAACCAAAAGTACTTCTGCAGATTGAAAGAATGTATATAATAGTTAATTACCATTATATTTATTGTTTTTAATATGCATATATACAGCACATTAGAAGTCACCATGCAAAGTTATGTGAAGAAAGGCAGATGTTAATTTTTCCAGGATATCACAATGTTGAAATGATTGTTGTTTTCTATGTGCATTAAAATAAGTCGCTTTTCTATCCTTGACTTTAATAGTGAGGCTTGGAAATTAAAAGTGGAAATAATACAGTTATGTACCTAATAATTAATTACCTTCAGCTCTATTTTACTACTTAAGTTAAAAATCTAAAATATAAAATATTCTAAGATTTTGGACTCAAGACAATACATTTGATCAGTTATAGAACTCTGACACCAAATTAAAGCTATATATTTTTGGCAGTTTTATTTTTTTTAACTATACACACTTTTTCTTTCTAGCCAGGAATATTTTTTTCTAATTTATACAATATGTTATAAAATGAAAGCATTTCTTTTCTCATTTGTCATGTATTGTTTTATTGTAGTGCATTTCCATTTCAGGTTAGTTTTATATTTTGCCTTTACTAATGAGACATGGAAATGTTAAAAATTATGCAGTTGTGCATCTAATAGTCATTTTTAATCACATTTTACTATCTGAACTAAAAACATGAAATTCAGAATAGTCTAAGATTTTAATTTCAAAGCAACTGATTAAACACTGATACAGGTATAACTCTGTGTCAATAATTATATATTTTTAGTACCCTCCATGTGTTCAACTTTGAGATTACTAAAAAATTATTGACCCAAAGTCAAATGTATATAACTGTAGAAGTAAATTGACTTGCGTTTAAAAGCTTAAGATCTTTTGAATTTCAGATTGTTACATTAAATTGTAAAATGAAGCTAAATATTAATACTACATGGTAGCTATATTATTTTCAGCTTTAAATCCCAAGCATTATTAGTAAATCCAAATTTCAAAAATTGGTCTTGAAGATGGAAATTTAATGCATTATCATTTGGTACTTACTGATTACTCAAGATTATTTCAGATGGCAAAAATATTTGGAGCTTCTTTTGTTTTAATACTTATTATATTAGCTTAAGAATTAAATGATTTGTTATAATTAATATTCATGATCTGGAAAAAAGATGTCTACAATTAGAAAAGAACTTGACTAAGTTTAGATCAATATAACTGTTCAATTAGATTTATTTGGTTTCAAAACCTGAGGATGTTTTAAATCTCAGACCCACAGCTTAATCAGTAAAATTATGTTTATTCTAATATTTATGTAATTGAATGTTTGTTTTATAAGATATCATCTAAATTTGCTTCATATAAAAATAATGAATTGCAAATAGAAATAAAGTTATTTTCTGTTCTCTTTACAGATAGACATTGACAGAATGATATGCTGAATTGAATCTAGGAATAGATGGCATTTGAAAATAGTAGATGGCAGTTGAAAATGAAGTTCATCAAAATATTATATTTATTTGTTGTATAAGTTTGCCATCATAAATCTATGATGAGATTAGTTTTTTTGTTTTTTTTTACAAGGTTAATAAAATGAATACTTATTGACTCTGTCTAATGAATGTAAATTATAGTTGAATTTAATAAGACTTCATAAATTTGTTAAACTACTGGATGTTCACTCATATAAAACACAAACCATAAATAAATTTGAATAGATTTTTCATCTGATTTGCAGAATACATTGATATTATAAGGCGTTGTATTAAATTTAACTAAAGGTGGCACTTGAAAATTCATCATATTAAAATATTACATTTATTTAGCACTGTCTAATTTCAATATTATTTATTCATGATGGCTTTAATTTCGGTAAGGTTATTAAAATTAGTATTTAGTAATTGTTTTGTGAATATGAATGATGATTAAATAAAATAAGGCTGCATAAACAATCTTGTAGTTATCAATGTCTAAATTTGCATCCAATGCAAAATTATAGTTACAGGCTGCAAATAAAAATGGATTCATTTTCTGTTTTGCAGATAAACATTGGTACTGTGAGATATTGAATTGAATTGAATAATAGACGGCATTTTGTAATTCATTACACAAAAATATTATATATATATATATTATAACGGGACAGCCTATTTGATAGCCTTAGTTGAGGCACCAAATATAACGGAATGACATTTAATCATCCCAGTTGATGTATTAATTGTAATATAATCAATTATATTTAATGTTTAGAAATCATTAACTTAATGCTTCATAGTTAGGTTTGCCAAATATAACAGAATGGATTATATTTAAAATCTGAGTTGGTCTTGTTAAATATAAAGAGATGATTAAATTCCTTAGAAAGAGGATACGCATTTCACTACAATCAGACTTTGGGTCTTCAAGTAGAATGCTAGAAATGAATCGATGAAATACTAAATCCATGATTATATATATCTTTATTATGCTAGCTCACTAATCTTTAAATAAGTTTAAATACAATTTAGACCAGGTCATCCATCTTTCATCCCTCTTTCAGTCACCATTATGCCACGATATTTAAACTCACGGAGAATTTGCAATTAGCTCTTTTCAGGAATAATTTCAAAACAAGTTATTTCATATGCCTTTATATAAGCATTAATTATAACTATTATTCATATGATATTTATAATACTAGCATATATATAATATAATTCAATAATGATTAGACAAAGAGATCACGTTAACAAATCAATATTTAATAAACAATAAAAAAATAGAATAGAATAGATAATAAAATATTAATAAATAAATACGGATGAATTTTATCATTTTAAAAGAATATTAATAAATGATATTTTTTTATTTAATACCCTATGATAAAACTCAATACTATAATAAACTTTCAAAAATTAAAGAAAATAGCTTAAATTAACAGATATATAAAAACAATATCTGGGTTCAAAAATTAATAATTTATGTAACTTATTAATTTACTTATCGTTCTTATTTATATGCTTCACAATTACCCATATATAAGTATTATTTGCCATTGTACAACTTATATATTATATGTATTTTTAATAAATAAAAATACATTAAATGTTTACAATATTACGTAGTAAACACAATATAATCCTGTTTAAGATATCTGTCAAATAATAACTATTTTTTTTATATCCCTCATCTAATTTGATGAATTAGGTTAAGCTTTCAATTAATTATATTTAATAATAAATATAATTTTCCATTTAAGATATATATGATGCGATGCCAAATTTGAAATAAAGATAATAATAATAATAATAAACATCTTAAAATAATATAAACATTATTATAATATATATAAATAAATAATAAAGGAAACTTATTTCTAAGAGAGTTGAGAGTAGATATTGAAGTCTATAGTTCATCATCCCAATGAAGATCTCTTAGGAAGCATATCACCAATCCATTGGTACAATGATAATTCCATTTATCCTTAAACGATAAACTGTTAATAACATCCAATGACCGGATTAATGTGAAATAAAATAAATATTCTTCGAATGTAGATGTTCTTAATCTTCATTTCTCTATTATCACTAGACGTTCTATATATTCAATATTTCAAAATATTTTAAAATAGCATGCAAGGTTCGTTTCGAAACCTTTACGATATAAAGCTTTTTTACTCAAAACACATTGTTTTATCCTACATATATATATAATTATCTTAAATTTATATATATCTGAAGAATCACGGAAGTATTAAAACAACGTAGTTTCCAAAAAACTTAAACAGACGTTCTTTTCTTTTATATAGCTTTTCCTTTAAGATTGAGTAGAAAATTAAATATATTTTCCTGGCAGACTTTTAATCCACAAATTATTTTAATTTGGAAAAGTTAATATTTAAATTCCAATCGTTAAATAATAGTATTGATAAAAGAAAAATGCTATTTTTAAAGAGAAAAGATTTTCATTTTTCTTTCATCAAGAGAAGGAACGAATCTGCTCGTGTGTTATATACAAGTTCATGCTTAACTCAACTATCAATTGTTCCACTGACATTAAGATTTAATAATAAAATAAAAAAATATATAAGTATTTATTCTTAACTTCAAATCTGGCATTTTACTCAAAAGCTTAAGGTATGTATTATTTAAAACTTAAATGTATATATAAATAGTACATATATGTTACATAATAAAATAGTCAAATAAAAATTTATATTTATAAATAATTTCGCAAGAGATAAAACACGTTAGACCAATAATAATAACTGTAAGTTACTATTATATTTTATAACGGAACGGCATTTAATCATCCCAGTTGATGTATTAATTGTAATATAATCAATTATATTTAATGTTTAGAAATCATTAACTTAATGCTTCATAGTTAGGTTTGCCAAATATAACAGAATGGATTATATTTAAAATCTAAGTTGGTCTTGTTGAATATAAAGAGATGATTAAATTCCTTAGAAAAAGGATACGCATTTCACTACAATCGGACTTTGGGTCTTCAAGTAGAATGCTAGAAATGAATCGATGAAATACTAAATCCATGATTATATATATCTTTATTATGCTAGCTCACTAATCTTTAAATAAGTTTAAATACAATTTAGACCAGGTCATCCATCTTTCATCCCTCTTTCAGTCACCATTATGCCACGATATTTAAACTCATGGAGAATTTGCAATTAGCTCTTTTCAGGAATAATTTCAAAACAAGTTATTTCGTATGCCTTTATATAAGCATTAATTATAACTATTATTCATATGATATTTATAATACTAGCATATATATAATATAATTCAATAATGATTAGACAAAGAGATCACGTTAACAAATCAATATTTAATAAACAATAAAAAAATATAATAGAATAGATAATAAAATATTAATAAATAAATACGGATGAATTTTATCATTTTAAAAGAATATTAATAAATGATATTTTTTTATTTAATACCCTATGATAAAACTCAATACTATAATAAATTTTCAAAAATTAAAGAAAATAGCTTAAATTAACAGATATATAAAAACAATATCTGGGTTCAAAAATTAATAATTTATGTAACTTATTAATTTACTTATCGTTCTTATTTATATGCTTCACAATTACCCATATATAAGTATTATTTGCCATTGTATAACTTATATATTATATGTATTTTTAATAAATAAAAATGCATTAAACGTTTACAATATTACGTAGTAAACACAATATAATCCTGTTTAAGATATCAGTCAAATAATAACTATTTTTTTTATATCCCTCATCTAATTTGATGAATTATGTTAAGCTTTCAATTAATTATATTTAATAATAAATATAATTTTCCTTTTAAGATATATATGATGCGATGCCAAATTTGAAATAAAGATAATAATAATAATAATAAACATCTTAAAATAATATAAACATTATTATAATATATATAAATAAATAATAAAGGAAACTTATTTCTAAGAGAGTTGAGAGTAGATATTGAAGTCTATAGTTCATCATCCCAATGAAGATCTCTTACGAAGCATATCACCAATCCATTGGTACAATGATAATTCCATTTATCCTTAAACGATAAACTGTTAATAACATCCAATGACCGGATTAATGTGAAATAAAATAAATATTCTTCGAATGTAGATGTTCTTAATCTTCATTTCTCTATTATCACTAGACATTCAATATTTCAAAATATTTTAAAATAGCATGCAAGGTTGGTTTCGAAACCTTTACGATATAAAGCTTTTTTTACTCAAAACACATTGTTTTATCCTACATATATATATAATTATCTTAAATTTATATATATCCGAAGAATCGTGGAAGTATTAAAACAACGTAGTTTCCAAAAAACTTAAACAGACGTTCTTTTCTTTTATATTGCTTTTCCTTTAAGATTGAGTAGAAAATTAAATATATTTTCCTTGCAGACTTTAAATCCACAAATTATTTTAATTTGGAAAAGTTAATATTTAAATTCCAATCGTTAAATAATAGTATTGATAAAAGAAAAATGCTATTTTTAAAGAGAAAAGATTTTCTTTTTCTTTCGTTTTTTTTTATATCAAGAGAACGAACGAATCTGCTCGTGTGTTATATACAAGTTCATGCTTAACTCAACTATCAATTGTTCCACTGACATTAAGATTTAATAATAAAATAAAAAAATATATAAGTATTTATTCTTAACTTCAAATCTGGCATTTTACTCAAAAGCTTAAGGTATGTATTATTTAAAACTTAAATGTATATATAAATAGTACATATATGTTACATAATAAAATAGTCAAATAAAAATTTATATTTATAAATAATTTCGCAAGAGATAAAACATGTTAATAATAACTGTAAGTTACTATTATAATATATATATATATATATATAATATTATGACTTACTAGAGTTGTCCTTTGATTTCATTTTGTATATGCCCACGCGCACATAATAGAGAGGTGTGCATTAATTAATAATTATTTATATATCTAAATAAATAAGCAGTACCATTACACAAACAGTATATTGCAAATAAACTTTATTTAAGTTTCTGTATTACAATAATATCCTAATATAATCAAGATATAATGTGAGGAAGTACAAATCTTTTGCCGCTTGGGTATTATTTTTGACTTTTTTAATAGTTAATTAGGTCAAAAATATTACTTGTAATATGTATATAATTAATCTTGACTTTTTTATTTACTAGTCTTTATGCGCCAATGATTTTATCCGAGTTAGATATATATGTTGTAATATTTCAATCTTACTTACTTTCCTTATTATAGACAATATCTTTTTTTATCCGAGTTAGATATATATGTTGTAATATTTCAATCTTACTTACTTTCCTTATTATAGACAATATCTTTTTTATAAAATATTCATGTGATAATAGAAAAATAAACAGATGCTATATATAAATATTGAATGTAATAACAACTATTAATTTTAATTTATATTGTATATAACATTTATGATACTTTATATTAGCGTTTCTCAATCTTTTTGCCGCGCGATCCAATAGACTTCATTAAAATAGTTCTGCAACCCAAATGTTTATTACATACATTATAATAATATATGTATGGAGACGATAATCTGAACCAACTGATGATTGCTGGTTTATCATGAAATACGTATATTGGTGATTATTTATCTTTTCAACATGTATGTGTTCAAGTTATCAGTGATATGAGATAAAGTGGTGAGTGGTTGGTGGGTCATGTAAAAGTCTGTGCTCATATACCCTATATATTACACATATTGATACAGGTATATAATAAGCCTGTATTTTAGTTATTACATTATAATATAAAATAAAAGAGATATTACATCAGCACGGTACTGTATATATGTATATATTCGGATCAATTTGATAATATAGTTAAAAGTTGAGTTAAAGTTAAACTACATATTTTTAATTTAAAAGCTTAACACATTTTGTTAATTGCCAAAAAAAAGTGTTTTCTTTTTAAGTAAGGTTTTATTTATATAGGAAATACAAGCAAAAATTACAAAAATAAATTATACAAAATTTTATTTAAGTTATGTATGAAAAATGTAAAAAATAGTCTACTTTGACATATCAGTTCGATTTCAATATTGTTTGAAGTTATATAATTCTATAATTAAAACCACTTATTTTCTTATCAAAAACTTTATTTGATGTATATATATATCCACTTATTTCCAATGTTTCGACTATCTTTACTCTATAGTCATTTTCAAGGATCTAGAAAAAACATTACATTATAAACAAACTTCACATAATAAAACCAAAAAACAAAAAAACAAAAATAATCAAAAACAATATAAAACATATAAACCCCATAAAATTTAAAAATAAATAAAATACATTAAAATCAATTAAATTAAAAACACAAAACATACGCCACACTTACTTGACTCCCTTCTCAAAAAACTTTCCCTTTTTACATTTTCTTTTATCCAAAAAACCAATTGTTACAATAAAAAGATATAAACCTGTTTTAAATAGAATTGGATAAGACATGAATAAAGAATTATTTTTTGGAAATAAATTCATTTTTGAAGTATATAAGAAAGAAAAAGGAAATAAGTTTTTTATTGTAACAATTGGTTTTTTGGATAAAAGAAAATGTAAAAAGGGAAAGTTTTTTGAGAAGGGAGTCAAGTAAGTGTGGTGTATGTTTTGTGTTTTTAATTTAATTGATTTTAATGTATTTTATTTATTTTTAAATTTTATGGGGTTTATATGTTTTATATTGTTTTTGATTATTTTTGTTTTTTGGTTTTATTATGTGAAGTTTGTTTATAATGTAATGTTTTTTCTAGATCCTTGAAAATGACTATAGAGTAAAGATAGTTGAAACGTTGGAAATAAGTGGATATATATATACATCAAATAAAGTTTTTGAAAAGAAAAGAAGTGGTTTTAATTATAGAATTATATGGCTATATGTACTGTATATTTTTGAAAAGAAAAAAGGATTGAGTCATGATTAGAAACAGAAGTAAATGGATTTGTTTGAAGTTACTGTAAACAATTTGTAAAACTGCAGCAGTAAGATATTTAAATAAAATTTGCTATTAAAATATAAATTAATTTATTAATTTTAATTATACTTATTACAAACATATTTAAATTATGAACATACAATGCAAAATAATTATTTAATGGCTTTGTTGTTGTTCTTTTCAATTAATTTATCAATTCTTGCTACAACAGAATTAGTTAAAGCTAATCTCATTGTTGAACTAACATCGAGGAGGTTTCTAAACTCATTTTTCATAACAATCATTGTTAAAAATTCACATTCAGCCAAACAAGATGTTGTATTCATCCTGATCTTCTAACCAAAATTTAGGCAAATTTTTCAGGGTTTTTTTAAACTTTAATTCTAAACTTTTGTCTGAAGATAATTCTATTAATTTTTCTTCTTCTGATAAATTTAAGTTATGTGAATGGTGTTGTTGGAAAGCATTTAAGATTCACATATTTTTGAAACTAATATCTTCTGTAGATGGGAAGTATTGAAAAAAAACTTTTCTTTTAATTTTAAAAAGTGATTCTGAATGATTTTACTTATACCTGAAATTTCATTATGCTTTATCATTTTATCCTCAGCCAATTGTGAAAATAAAGGAAACATGTCAAAGCAATTGTTTCTACCTCTATTAAACCATAATTCAATTTTTTTTTATAAATGCTTTCATTTTATTGTAACAAATAAAAAGATTTATGTGACATAGTTGTAAAGTCAAAGTTAAATCATTTATTAATGAAAATATGTCAGCTAAATAGGCAACTTTGGAAAGCCACACATTACTTTTAAAATATTCACTGAATACTGTTGGCTTCTGATCATTAAGAAATATTTCAATTTCCACATGAAGTTCAAATAATCTACTCAGAACTCTCCCTCTTGAAAGCCATCTTATATGGGAATGCAATAATACATTTTTATGAGCTGAACCCATTTCATCACACATTAATTGAAATAGATGCGTGTTTAGTGCACTCTTTAGAATATAGTTCACTGTTTGTACACACTGATTTAAAAAAATCATGTAAATCTGCAAACATATCTTTGGTGGCCAATTGTTACTGATGAAGAAAACAATGTGTTATTAAATTTGGATGAGAAATTTTCTTTATGCATGTTACTAAACCGCTATGTTTTCACGATACAAATCCCTATGCTTCTTTCCCAAGAAATGTTTTTTGTTTGGAAATATAATTTCATTATTTTTAAAATTTCCTCTGATGTTGTTGAAGTTTCTAATTTTAAACTGCATAGAAATTCTTCCCGAATATCTTTACATGTAAGATCAATATATCTTATATAAACTAATATATTGCATCATTAGAAACAACTGTAGATTTATCTAATTGAATTAAAAAATACTTGTATTTCTTGATATTTTCAATTAATTGAGATTCAACATCAACAGCCAAATCAATTATTCACTGGCTTATGGTGTCATTTGACAAGGGAATGCTATTTATTTTTGATTCAAATTCATTGCCAAATAATTCTTTGCAAATATTTTTCATGCATGGCTTTAGTAACATTTCCCCTATTGTATATGCTTTTTTTCATTTAACAATGTGATAAGCTGCCAAATACGAACATTTAAAAAGTTTTTTTATCTGTAGAAACAAATTTTGTTAAATTAGATATATTTGTTTTAAATTCATCTTGTTTTCTTAAAAAAAAATCAACAGATTTATCTTTATATTGACTTGGTTTGTTTCCAAATGCCTTAATAGTTTGTTACTTTTAAATGAAGAATTAGCCAAAGTAGATCCACAGACGACACATTGTGGTATCTCCATTCCATTTTCTTTTATAAAGTGAAATGATAATTAATATATTTTTCTTTATAATTATAAACAAAAGTGTGTGTCAATTTTGGTTTTTTCCTTACTGGTTCACTCAACGTAGTAGGCAGTTCTACATTTTCATAATCTGAATTGGGTTCTTGAAAAATTTCTTGTTCTTTTCTTCCAAAAAATTTAAATATTTTATTTCGTTTACTCATTATTAAACAAGGATGAAAGAAATATAAAAGAATACATAAATTGAAAATATTAAATGCTTTCAGTACAATGTATGTTTTAATCACATACAACAAAATGTAAATATTATTTGTAAATTACAAATATACATACCTTTTAACAAAATATAAAATTTAATTATTAACTTAACATAATGATTTAGAAAAGCGATGAAACTGTAATATATACAAATTTATTTTTTGCTGTTTTAACAATTACACACTAGTTCAAACTATACACTGTGAACTGAGAATATTTTTACTGAATTCCACCACTATTGGCATTGGTTGATGATTTAGTTGCATTATTTCTCCACCACTAGCGCTGGTTGATGCTTTGGCTGCATTAATTTTAGTTGCATTTTTGGTTGCAATTTTTTGAACGATTACATTTCAAAAATAATCATGAAATTTAACATTATAATTATTTAAGTTCAAATTTACAATTGAATTTAATAAAATTACACAAAATATAGATAGTATTACTTACTAATTTTTTTTATTAATACTAATATTTTCTTAAAATGTAAAAATATTTTTGCGATCAGATATTTATGTTTTTATTTTTTGGGGTATATTCGTGACCTATTAAAAGTTTAACATGATCCAATATTGGATCGTGACCCAAAGGTTGAGAAACACTGCTTTGTATTACTGTAACTAAAAAACGTACTAGTTATTTCCTTATCTCTATTTCTTTTGCTTGTTTTTGAGGGGAAAAAACTATTATTTAAACAAAATATGGCGCTATACCAATTACATTTATTAATTTACAAATGTTTAATTAAATAGTTTTATTTAATTTTATTTTAAAATTTGTATGTATGTATTAACAAACTTGCTGTGATAATATTAATTTAATATCATAATAAATAATTTTACTTTTTAAAGAGTGTTAAAATATTAATTAAATTATTTATGTATGTATATTGTATAACAATAAAATATAAGTCAAATTAAAAAATTATCTTTTTTATGTTAATCCAAGGACTCCTAAACAATACAGAAACACATATATATTTATTTATTCTAAATTATAATATTATTAATTGTGATGGCAACATTTTAATATATTTAGTATTTATTATTCTTTTACACTGTTTCTTTCATGCTTAAAAATAATTCACTTACATTTAAAATCACAACATTGAAAATATTTAATTTAATGTACAATTTAATAAATATCTTATTAAATAATGGCATCGTTGCTATTAATGATATAATAAAAACTATAACCAAGTTAAGTTAAAACCGATTGTTGAAAAGTATAAATTTGTGTTTTTGGTCATTAACTAGTCTCAATTGATAAATATTATTTAACCCTACATAAGAGATGTAAAAAGTTGTGTAATATTATTGTTTATATTAATATTCTAGTAAAAATCACAGAAGAGTCAACATTTGGCATAAAACTAAGATTTCTAAAATATATAGAAACGGAAGCATGTCCTATCTATACAAATATGGAAACAAATTGGGTCAAGCTCAAACTCTTAGACCTTTTGAATTTTAGGATATTATCTTGAATAGGATAAAGGTTGGCTGTTAGTTGTGTAAGTCTATTAGCTCTAGTTTGAATCCTAAATTCTAATTAATGAAGGCAAAATCCAGAAACTGGTCTGAGGATATGAGTATTTTATATAATCTTATGTCCAAAGAAAAAATAATAATAAATGTCCTAAATGTCATTACTTCAGTTTCCTAAAAAATAATAGCTTTTGTTAAAGATCAGTAACTGCTCTACAAAGGTGAAAAAAAAAACAATATCAAATTTGTATCATAGTGATGTATTTAATAATAATAAATCATTCACCCTTCATGTTCTCACAATATATGATAAAACAAAAAATAATCTCTACAGTAGTGTTGATTACTCATGCCTATAACAGCTGATTTTAAAATAGGAGTGAAAAAGATTACTTTTGAAAATATATGAATAAGCTGATAAAGTCATGGGATATTTCTTTGTTGGTATTTTATTGTTGGAGTTATTATAATTAAGGGCAGTTATGCTAACAGTGAATTCTAGTGATGACATGGATAGTATTATTTTAGAATGATTTACTACTTGATTAGATTTACAGAATTTTTAAAGATACATACTTTTTATAATAATAATAATAATAATAATAATAATAATAATAATAATAATAATAATAAAGTTCACACATCTCATTACTGCTTGTCTTTTTGATCAATAACTTTTAAGGAATGTATACTACTTTTTATGAATCAGATCATCTCATAATGTCAACAAAATAATATATTATCCTGGTTATTAGTACTTTATACTAGACTTTAGGCTTTGTTTATTTATTTTCTTACTTTTTTGTTATCTGTATGTAGACAACAATTTAGTAACATCAATAGACTTTTCCTATTCTTTTTTAGGTGTGTAATTTTCATATTTTTAAAAAGTATAATTTAAAATCATAATGTGAAATCTTTGGTTTTGATTTTAAAAGTATATCCCTACATTTAATCTTTTACAAACTTTTTGACTTTTGATAAATTAAAGGAAAATTTACAAATGTGTTGAATAATGAAATAAGACAAACTCTAGCTAAGCTGATTAATAAAGCTAAGTAAAATCTGGGAATTAATAAAAGATTATGCAGTAAAAATAGTAGATTATCAATGACAGCAAATATATATAGAAAGTAAGGTATGTATGAAAAAATTGAGAACGATAATGTACAAAATTTTAAAAAAAAAGAACAGAAAAGAAATGTCAAGAAATAAATTACTAAAATGAGGAAAGGTCATTTAATATATAATATAATAAAAAAATTGGATTGGAAAAAAAAACGGTCATAGATATTAAATAATGATTAAAAATAGAAATGGTAAAATAATTAATAAAGTCAAAAGTTGTATTGAAAATGAAGAAAATATATAAACGATATATATAACAAAAACAAATCTTTCTTTTCGAAATTCATTAAAAATAAAAAGTGAATAAGAATAAAATAAATGATACAACTATAAGAAAAGGAATAATGAAGGCTTTATTTGAAATAAAAACCTTACCGAGTACAGTAACAATAAGAATTAAGATGAATTATTCAAAGCTATAAAAGAAAAAGATTTGTTTGGCATGTTATTTGAAGAATGGTTCAATGTAATTTAAAGAATGTCGAATAAATTTTGTTTTAGTAGTTACTATTTCCTAAAGAAAACGATTTTATTAAAACCTAGATTTTTAGTAGATTCGATATGCTTTTTTCTCAGAAGCAGTTTATTATTTCACACTTTAAAAATTGAAATTTATATGAAAAAAAATATTGGTGTTTTATTCATTGCCACATAATGACTGATGTTTATATCACAAAACTAATTATTTTGGAAAAAAATTAGTGGATTAATTGAGCACCATACCAAAGTTTGTAATTAAATATTACCAATGATTTATTTCACTGATTAGTTAAACTTTGTTATAGTAACCAGATGTCTAGACAATTACCTTGAAGAAAATCTATTGGGACATGTTATCCATCAAATGTAACTAAACTCCAAGTATATAGGATGATACACATCATACCATTTCCAACTTTCTTATACATTTCAACAATACTATTCTTTATACCAAATGCATTATTCTTACAGTTTCAACTGTCTTGTAGTCATTATCAGAGCTACAATATCCAAATATATAATCATACAATTAATACATTTTATGTACATATTTATATACACAATTAAATATACATCTTAACCTTACCTTTATAAATAATCATTTTCCATTTTATTATTCTACTCTTAAGTAATTTTATTTATTTATATTGTTTTAAATCTATTTATTATAATTTTAATTTTTAAAAACTTTTAACTTTTAAATTCTACTATTTAATATATATCTGTTTATTATCTTTTTTACCTATATTTTTTAATTACTCCTAACCGTTTTATTGTATTACAAATTACTCACCTCTTTAAAATCTACTTTTTACCTATCCTATTTTTAAAAACCAGCTGACAAATTTTTCAAAATTTTTTTTATACTTGCTTAACAACTCCCTCTACCATCATTTCCTTCAACTTTATTTTTTAAAAACCTTTTTTATATATTCAAACTATTAATAATAATAATTAAGAGTAGAATAATAAAATGGAAAATGATTATTTATAATGACCAGGTTAAGTGTATGTTTGATTATGTATAAAAATTTGTGTGTAAATATAAGTATAAAATGTATTAATTGTATGATTATTCTATTTGGATATTGTAGCTCTGCTAATGACTGCAGGACAGTTGAAACTATAAGAATAAAGTTTTGGTATAAAAATAGCATTGTTGAAGTAGATAAGAAAGTTGGAAATGGTATATGTAAATATAGAAATCAGTATATAAGAAAAGGACCAAGAAGAAAATTGTATATAGGATGATAACCTATTGTCCAGTCATAATGAGCATATTGAGAATATCGATTTAAAGCCTATTGTTGATAATACTATTTCCACAAGTTATATTTTCTGCTCATCACATAGATATAACTTATGATGCCTGAGTTTTCTAGAATATTTGTTATCTTGGGCTGGTTATAATATCAAAGACCCATAATAACACCACTAGTAACCTAGATTTGAACTTATACCCTTTAGTAAACATCACATTAGCACTTAATAATAGCTTTGGGGTTCATGAATCTCATTTGCACTGTTGCACTCACTACTCAACTCATTTGGTGAAATATGTAAATAAAATATAAATAAAGCAAATATATTGTAACCTTACAGTATTATTGTAAATTGGCTATCATAAATTTAAAACTAAACATTTTATTGGCATCAATTTTTATAGTTAAGAAAATATATTCATCACCATCACTGGTTGTATAGCATAGAATATACTTATTATCATGTATTCAGCATAGAATATAATCATTATCATGTATAGTAGGCTCTCATACCATACTAATGTTTATGAGAAATATAAAATTTTGAATGGCTTTCCAAGTAGATTTTTTTGATGGACTTCTACATTTGTATAAAGAAAATATATATGCTCATATTTCATTATTATTCTTATTAAGGAATGAAGTTATCAAACTGTATAGAGAAAAAAAAAATGCCAATCAAAACTAGAATTATAGAACATAATTATAAATACAACATTACAACACTAAAATATATTAATAACAATAAAAGAAACACCTCTTTTATTTTTACATTTTGTGCGCATGTGTAGAGGTATATAGAAGTTTATGTGTTTAGATTTTTTATGTAGGTAAAGATTGATTTAGTTTTCTAAAATATTTATTAATAATATTCATTAAAAAGTCAATTTAAACTTAATTGCAATAAATATCTGGGAATTTTATAGCTTTATGACTTATTTATTTTAAATAAATACTTAAAGAATTATTTCAAAATGAGGAAATAAAAATGAAGCGATTAAATTTTGCCATTTTTAAAGTTGTTTCTCAAAATTTACCACCTTGATTCTAAAAACATTTTGCCCTGCAATATCTAATGTTTTGCATACTAATGTAGAAACCCCAATACTCCAATGACAATATTCTGTAATTTGGACATCGTGTGATAAATGGTATAAAAGCAGAAATTTGAAAAATCCAGAGAGTTATCACAAATTTTTATTACCGTCTGGACCTAAACAAGTCCAAATTTATAAATAGCTATTTTGTTTTCCATTTACATGATGACCAGCTAGTTTAGCAGCCAAGCAGTTTGTCTTTGCTAGGCAAATGACTTTTCATCATTCTAGGAGAAAAATGGATATCAACAAATAAATCAGAAACCATCTTTTAATTAATTCTTTATTTCAAGAAACCTCATTTATTATATCAATTGTTAATAAAAAAAGGGACAAATTGGTCTATGGAATGCTGTCTCACAATAAATCATTGGATTTCTTCAACTGAAAGTAATTGTAAATAGCTCATATATTTTGAAAAATTATATTTATTAACTTCAAATAAATTGCTGATGTTTAGTTTCAAATTATTGTAAAATTATTTTTTGTCAAGCATTGGTGGCCTAGTGGTTAGCATAGCTGCCTTCCAAGTAGCTGGTCTGTGTTTACTTCTCAATCAACGCATTTGACACATGAAAATTTTTTTTTTCTTCACTGCAATAAAGAATCCATATTTATCTCAATGTTGTGAATAGTCTCGTCTTTAATTATGTAAAGAAAAACTTTAAACAATTTTTTTAAACTCAAATATCCCTCCATTAACTTGTAGCTTAGAGAAACGAACTGTGAGTCAAAAAAAAATAAAAATCATTTTGTTATGATGTTAAACCATTTTCTTTATCAGAGATATGATCAGAATTATTGGCATCATGGATTAAAGATCTATAAATGAATAAAATATTATTATTTTTATATGTCAAAGCATTGACTGGGAAGTGAATCCAGGTGAGCTGCTTGGAAGGCTGCTATGCAAATGGCTAAGCCACCAACATTTAATGTTATACCTCAAATTAAAGAAATGATGAATGCTAATCTTTTGGATAAAATTATGGCATTTGTTCAAATGAATTAAATCACTGTGTGGAATAAATTGAAATAAACTACAAATTTGTATCCTGTGCTTAAGAAATTGCATTACATATTATCAATTCTAAATATTTAAATAACATTCAATGCATTAGGGATGCTAAATATTAAATGTAATCCTGAATTGTGGATTATCAAAGCAAATATTGAATATGATAAACATCTAAGTGTTAAGCAATCTTAAAATGCATTGATATGTTGAATGTAACTTACCTTGAATCAACAAGTATGATAAATGGGATTTATCAGAAAGGATTATATTACAAAGTGAAATTATTTGTGCTTTACCTCACCAGTAATAATGTTAGTTTAAAAGTGCTTGTAAACTTCTAAGATAAATCCTCAACGTTTGAGAATTAGTTAATGCATTTTTTCATAATTTGTTTCTTTCTTACAACATAAAAAAGAAAGCATATAATGATGATTCATAATTGGAAACAAAAAAGGAAAAAATTAAAAAAGGAAGAAAAATATTTTTTTTATTAGCAATACCAATTCATTTTAGAACACTGCATTTTTGTAAATGAAATTTAAATATTCAAATTCTATTGCAGTGTTAATAATTTTAATAACCTTACTTTGTTTTGTGTCCATTTTAACTTAATTTTTTCTTTCCAATGGTTAATTTTGCAATTAGTTAGTAAATTTGAACATTATATATAAACAAAGAAAGTAAATCATGTTTCCTCAGATTATGACTTAAAAAACACTCTAAATGTTGAACAAAGGATCAAGAATAGAATAAATCCACCTATTCTTAGTTGATCTCATATTTATAAGCATGCCTTTGTCAACACTATTGCTAATTCAGAGTGAAATTAATTTATAACCTAAATGGAATATGGTACTTAAGAGTTATTAAACTCATAATTCAAGGCTGGAGACAGCATCTCACTTTTAACACATTCATTGTAATAATTAAACAAGATTTAATACGTAAACTTCAAATTAAACATAGCTCAATGTATATGTAAACAAAGAGAGTAAATCACTTTTCCACAGGCTATAACTTAAAAGCATTCTAAATATTGAACAAAGGAATCAAGAGTAGAATGAATACACTTATTCTTAGTTGTTCTGATGTTTATAAGCATATCTTTGTCATCATTGTTAGTAATTCAGAGTGAAATTAATTTATCAACCAGATAAAATATGGCACTTAAGAGTTATTAAGAGTATCCATATACATTGAACTATATTTAATTTAAAGTTTATATTCCATCTAATTGATAAATTAATTTCACTCTGAATTACCAACAATCTTGACAAAGGTATGATTATAAAAATTAGAGCAACTAAAAATAGATGGATTCATTTTATTCTTGATTCCTTTGTTTAACATTTAGTGTTTTAATTCATATTCTGAGGAAGAGTGACTTACTCCCTTTGTTTACATATACATTTTGCCATGTTTAATTTAAAGTTTACTTTATATATTATAATGGGATTGATAAGTTGGAATGAACCTGGGATTATGGAAAATTATCATCAATGCCAATTCAACAAGATATTTTAAATAATAGAATTTAAAGTGTAATATTTTAAGATATAAGAGTAAAATAAGATATTAATATAAAAAATATAAGTAATTTTATATATTACAAGAGCATAAAAGATCACATTGAGAAAAAAATCACTAGGAGATCAGCCCAGTTAATTTCTTAGAATAACTATTAAGTATAAATCCAATAGCATTAGCAATAAATAAAAGTAATACACATTCATAAATTATCATCAATAAAAATAAATCAATAGTCAATATTGTGACTGGATTTGAAATGGGTTTACTGTAGGTGAGACCAACTATTTAGTCTTTTCCAGTTTGGAGAAATTATTTAAACATAATTTAGATAAAAAACTAAGTGCTTATTCATCAGAATATATAACCATAAAAGCAATAATGCTGAGAAATTAAAACCTGCTGATCATCATTGATACTCTGGCCACTTAGTAGGATTAATGTACTGGCCAACTATAAACTTAAATTCTAATAAAGTCTAAACTAAATAAAATGTAGTGCATGGACTTTAAAGAATATATTCTTAGTGCCAAACCAGGACCTTTGTCAACTGGATGCCCCTGCACTAATATTCTCTCCTTTTATATATCAGACCATTATGGACAAATCTAGCTCAGAGAACTTAAGCACCTATAACTTCTGCTGTGATCAAAAGATCATGTGATACATAATATTCAAAAAATATTTAGAATTAAGTTTACTGGAATAATTTTAACAATGAATTATAAGTTTATTAATAACAATAAAAAATTACATGACTACACACACACACATGTCTTCTGATTTTGATTAATATACAAAATAAAGCTATCATTTACAATATCTGGGTTTACATACAACACACACACACACACATATATATATATATGCATTTTATAATATACAATAAATATATTTCAATTGACATTTAATAAAATTTTAAAAATTATTAAATTTTACATATATGTTTACTTGACACTCATTGATATATATATATATATATACATACATATGCCATAATAATTTCTGGACATATTTGACTTGCATAAAATAAAATACATGATTAAAATTTTCAAATTATATTTTAATGATACAAATACCTTTTGCTAGTTTTACTTAAACACACACACACACACACACACATATATATATATATATTGTGACCATATATATATATATATATATATATATTGTGACCCTCTAAATGGGTACAAGGAATTGAGATACTTTGTATCTGTAGTGAATAGTTGTATTGTATTAAAAAAATGAAATAGCCTTAGAATTTTAAAGCTTTAGATGTTGATTGCTTATGCATTTGATTAACCACTTTATAAGCATTTATTATTATTATTATTATTATTATTATTATTATTATTATTATTATTATTATTATTATTATTATTATTATTATTATTATTATTATTATTATTATTATTATTATTATTATTATTATTATTATTATTATTATTATTATTATTATTATTATTATTATTATTATTATTATAGTTAATGAAGTATTTAATGCAAGAAAGAGGGGTTATTTATTATAGGAATTAGTATATTTTGTTAGGAGGATGCAAAGTTATTTTATTTTAGTGTAGTATTGGTTTGAATGGTTTCCTAATCCTTTATTCATTGATACCTATCCTTTTGTCAACATTAATAGCCATTTCAATTATATTTAGTCAAGATAGTTTAATATTTAGGTTGCAGTACATGTGCATGCATGTATGTCTGTATTATGTTTCATTTCATTTTCATCTTTTAATAACACTAAGCAATAGTACATTTAACATGAAGACATTTAAATTACAGTAATTATCTTTAATAATTTAACAAATATATATATTTTTCCCAATGATTAATAGATATTTGGATCAGTGGATTATTTTACAAATTAAATAAATTATTAATCATTTTTGTTTAACAGTTAATTAATATTCATTTCTTTCAAGTTTGTAAAAGTTATTTTTTATTATTTTTTTTGTCTTGATTTAATTGTAAAAATCAGAATGATTTTTTTTTTTTAAGAAAAGATTTCTTGCATATGTAATGAGCTTAAGTGCAAAAAGGTGGGAGTTAACCTTTTTGAAGGGAAATGACCTTTTTGATGGGGGGGGGAGAGATATCTATTTAACAGATAGTTTTCATTAAAAATTGCTCATTATTGTTGATAATTGCAGCCAGTATATTACTCTTCCCTGCTGTAACAAATATATATATTTTTCCTGAAGTCAAATTAATTTTAAAAAAGCTTTGGAGTAAACTTCTGGAAAAGTTATAAGAAATTCATTATGGAAAGATCTTCAATTGAAATGCAAGGCTAGAATCTAAGAAGGTATATCAGTTTTTCATTTCCTTACCTAATTTAAACATTTGAGTTAACCACCTCATACTTATTACTATTTTAAAATGTGTATCGATAATATTAAGCTTGCATTACTTTATTTACTTATCATTAAGAAGGAAAATAAAATGCATGAACTTTATAATTATCTAACTAATCTACGTGTGTCATATAATATCTCTTGGAAATGTGTGCAGAACAGTTTTACAGAATTTATTTTAATTTTTCACTATATTTTATGTCTTGCTTTTATAAAAGTTAAATATAAAATTTAAAGGATATGTGTATTTTGATATATCATGCCATACTTAAATTTATTACGGAGAAATGACAGTATTTATTTATTTAGTATTCCTAAAAATAATATGTATTTTTATGAAAGAAATAAAATGTGAATTACTCCAAAATAACCAAAGGATACTACTCATTAAATATGTACTTAAATCGGATGGAAGGATGGGAATGCGGTGTATTTCTGTTCTCTTCGATATGGATGCATTTAGAAAATAAATTATTACTAGTTGTGGGATTACCAACGGATTATGATGTATTAATTTGCAATATTTAAAAATAAACTATATGTATACTAGCTTATAAAATGTCAGAAAAACAAATGCTATTTAAGAAATTTATTAAGAACAATTGCTTACTTAATTTAAAAACTACTACAGAGTGAATTAAATAATTCTTGTACAACTGTAGCTAGAAATGTCTTTCATATTTCCATCATAATAAAAATTGATTACTTATGTGTGATGTAGTAAGCTCAAGTAGCTATGCTAGAACATTGGAGATGCTAGATCATATTTACTATTATTTTTTTTTTTTTTTGTCCTACAGAAATTCATTTTATGTTGCTTTTCTTTATAAACATGAACTCAGTTTGGAATCTATCTCCATATCATTCAATAAACTTGGAGGAGGACCTTGCAAGTGAACTTTTTATTTTAAGTCAAAGAACAAATGACTTTTGTTTCTTTATTTTTTTTTATTACTTGTCATCATCAATGTATATGATAGATAGATAGACATATTTATTATTATGTTTTGTTTATAATTTTGGGCTGTATGAACTCCTAGATCATCTCGGAATGCGTACTCACGAATGGTGGATACGCTGGTAATAAAATTGATTTTATTCAAATGTTTTATTTTTCTTTACGAAGGTACAGGAAAGAAATATATGTTTTTTTTTATTATATTGTTAGAGAGAGGTTTACATTTATTTTGTATATTTTCTTATCTCAAAGTGAGAATTTTGGCTTTTAAATCAACGAACATATAATAGAAATAGTCTGCTAGAGATGGTAAAGAAATCTCATTCGTAATAATTATAACTATTAAATTTTAAAAATAGTTTAAAGTTTATTCTGAATTAAAAGTTATACCTTAATGTATTATTTAATTACTGTGTTGCTTGCATAATATATAACTTGGAATTGATTTTTTTTTTTCATATATTCTTATTCACGCGTGTGTGTGTCTATTTTGCACAATTATAACATTTGTTTAATAAAAGTTCAGTTTGTGAATATCTTATGTATAAATTTCGGATGTTGTCGTATTCTAAAGAATTGAACAGATTAGTAGGTTATCTGTATGTATTTATCTGCCAGCATGTATATATAATGTTAGATATGTAGAAGAGCTTTGGGAATGGAAATTACTCTGAATGCGTTCTATGTTTGTAGGGATAAGAGATTTTGCCTATATAGTATATTTTAATAATTTTTCCATGAGTAGAGCCTAGTTTATATTATATGCATATTATGAAGTGATAGTTTTGAAGTTAAGTGATGTTTTCTTAAGGTCCTGGTGATGAGGAAAAATGCCACACCAGTAGTATATTTCAGAATTAGATGAGTTATGTTGAAGTGTTAAGTAAAGAGTTTATTTGCTCCTCATGTGAATTTCCCTTGGAACGTGTAGTTTGTATAATCATAAAAATATAGCTCTGTGTTATTTAATATGTGGCCAGATAAATAGTTAAATTAAATTCTTGATAGGATATTAGTGTCTTATTTGTTGGCTGGTCTATGACATTGTCCGAAATGAAGTAATTGTTTAATATTTTCTTAATGAATGGATAGTGTGTGGAAAAGATTGTTTTCTATTATTGTTGCTTGGACACACACACATAATATAAACAATATCGCGGATATAAAAGTATAGAGTTATTGAAATTAAAAACGGGAAATATATGTTTTGAAACATATTATATTCATTTAATACAGAGTTATAAATCATCAAACCATCAGAATGAATATGATTTTATTGTTATGCGTGAAAGGTATATGTAATTAAAAATGATTATTTAATTAGTTAGAGAAAGTTGCTTTGTTGATGGCCAAATATGTTAGTTTGATTTATTTTATTAATCAATAGAATATCCTCTCATAAATATTTATTGTGCCAATAATATAATATATTATTTAGTTAATGATATGTTTAAATGAAACGCTTAAGCAAAGCAGGTATTCAAAGTTAGAATATTCAAGTTTTGTTGTTAATTTTGATTTCAAAAAGGTATAAATAATGTAATATAATAGGGATAATCCCAAACTGATGTCCAAGGTTTGTTTGAGAATTTAAAATTATTAAGACAAGCAGTCTTATTGTAAATAAGTATATTAAATTAAATTTTCAGTATAATAAATGATTTGTTTATTTATTAAAAACTGTGTCTTAAGTTATTCTTGTATACATTCATGTTTCAATTTCCACATCTCCACATTTCATACATCTATTATAAAGTAGATATATTATTTTATAATTATAATATCAAATTTGCTGGTGTCTGACAATCTTGTTTTTTTAATCCAAACATTATAAGGAACATTTGCTACTTGATAAACGTATTAGAAAGGTTGCCCAATTAGTATATTTGTTAGATGATGATGTGAGATTAAAATACCCTATTTCTGTCATTATCTAATTGTTAAACACAGTAAAGCATTTAGTCAATTTATCTTATTACATTTTATTATAAATTAGAATTATAAATTATGGGCCAATGTATTTTATGTAATTCAACTGTGTTTTTAAATTCCCTGAGATCTTATTGTATATTCCTTGATCGGCATTAAGGTAGCTGTTTAGATGATGATATGCCAAGTCATAGAATTGTTTAGTGATATAATTATATCAAGCTGATATATGTTATACTTGGATGAAGGAAGAAATTAAGTTGAAAGGATATTTTAATAGACTGTACTAATAAACATTGTGATTCTTTATCATGCAGTTAGTTAACAAAAAAAGGATTTACATTATATTTAATGTTTTTATAGTATTTCTTCTTTCATTTACTTATAATTATATATCTTATGAACTTCCTATAACCTCCCACTGAGCTGAGCTGAATGTAGACTTAGGTAAAGAGTCTCAGTAATAATTTTGTATCAGATATGTTATATTGTTCTATTCATTAATAGAACTGGCGCCCTGGACATTTACTCATATAATGTATATGAGCGATGTTGGGAGTGTAGGCTATAATATATATATATATATATATATATATATATGTTGTAATGGCATATGAAAACATGCACTTTCAATTCCTTCAGTTTTTCCAAAAAAAGAAATGAAATATCATTTTCCTATATTGTGGACCCCAGGACATCAGGGCCCAGCAATCAAATCCTGCAAAGAACTATACCAGTTACAATAAAGGACCAATGGTTAACAGCATACTGATCTCCTCGGGATGATGTGGGAATTAACACTGGATCCAAATTAAGCAACCAGAAAATATGGACCTTTTTTAAAAAAAAGTTGTAAGAAGTCTAACTAATGAACTGTAACTATAAAATTTTTCTAGTATTTATTAGAAATATAAATTCCTATTTGACCAACTAAATCATTTATTAATAGTTATTTTTATTGAATGTATTTTTTTAAAAATCATTTCCATTAATTTATTTTTTTCATTCTTTTAAGTGTTTATTATGATTTTTTTTCTGTTACACTAAAACTTTTAATTAAATCATGTTAAATCTAAATTGGGCATGAATGGCTGCATAGATTCATAAAGTTATGTTAGTTTAAGGGATGGTAAATCTTAGGTTATTTGTTTTGCAGTTAAATTGAGTCAATGTATTGGATGTATTGGTGTAATTAGTAAATGTAGCATGAAGATTTGCTATGTGCAGGATCACTCTTACGCCACACTTGGGAAAAGTAATCCCATTCTTATCATCCATCAGAAGCAGACGTATTCCCTGCTCCATTAATCACCCCCTTTGCCTATGGAATGGGATTGTAAGTTGGCAAAAAGGACCACAATCCCTTTCTATGAAGTTTTTTTTATTGTTCTTCTTACCAGACAGATGAAGTATTCCTGTACTAGATGAGAGACAATTTCTTCTATATAACCATACAGTTCAGATGTATCTTCCTGGCAGTATGGTATGGTGCTGTCGTATTCATGCTGCATTGAATACATCAATATATCAGGTAGATTGGCATTAGTTTGATTGCGATCATTTGGCCTAGGGTTAAATAAGGGATATAGTATATTTTCTTTTTTTGAGTGCAATCTATGTAGTATAATAATAGACAGGTTCAAACCCTGCTACAAGGGGGTTACACAATATCTCCTAACTGCCTAGATCAGCATGAGTCTAATAAATTGGATTCAGTGTGCGAATATATATATATAAAGAATTAGATATATATGTTGAAGAGAGAAAGTTTGAAATTTTTTTTTATTTATTTATTTAAAAAAAGAGAGAGAGAGAAAGAGAAAGATGTTTATAGTTATGTGTTTTAAAATAAATTCATGAAAATCTGTTAATAAATTGTGGGAATGCAATTATATGCAAATATATAAATTTTCTTCTTGTATTATTAATTTATTTCAAATAATAAACTTTTCTGTTGTTTTATTGTATATCGCATGTTAATGAGAGTAATGAAAGAACTTTTATATATGTCAACCTTGAGGCAATTTTGTATCTTTTGTTTGATTACTTAGCACTCAAAATTTCCAAGGAATTTTAAGTAAATGTATGGTAGAGAACGAAAAAAATGCTAAAAGCATGCCTAAGAAATAGAGAATGGCATACTGATAAACTATTTTGGGAAACAAAAGGAATTGGAGAAATTAGTTAGTTAAAAAGAAAAATCAGAACAAGAAAGAGTGGTTTTTCGAACTGAAATGAAATATTAATATTTTCTGTTTGCTAAATTGACTGATATGGCTATGCTGGTATTATAAAATGAAATATTAAAACAAATCCTTCAATCAATCATCAGGAGAAGAAAATGGATTTAGATATAATAACTCAGACCATCGCTACAATTGGAATGCAGGAGCAGAAACAATATGTGTAAGGCCACTGCCCCATGCTCCAAATACATAGCTGTTACTGTTAAATGCTCGCCTCTCTAAGAACCATAGCCAGAACAATCCAGGAAGGAAGAAAATATCAAATTGTGTACAATAAGAATGCCTCCTGTAAGCCATTATTATTTCTTAGATCCAAGTAATACCACAAAATGGACATTCATGCAAACTTTTGCTATTAGCAGAAAAATTTTGTTTTATTCTTTGACAGTAAAAGAATATATAAATTTCAGTTGGATCATCAAAATCAAGCTTACATGGAAATAAACTTATCCCTATTAAAAATCCTGGGTACTTCAAGGTAACTATAACTAGTTTTATTAACTTAAAAGAACTGAAAATTGCCTATCGTTACTCTCCAAAAGTTCAGTCATTGTGTAAAATTATATATTGTAATTTAAAACATATAAATGCAGTCCTATGCTCATATTTAATTATATGTTCTTTTGTATCTAATTATTCCATTTTTTATGTTTTAGGTTATCAGTGATATATAAATTATATATGTTTTTCTTTCTCCATATTTAATTAGCCATAGTAATAAAATTGCATACTTACATTAAAACTAAGTGTCTCTCATTAATGAACATATTTATCACTTATATTGGCCTAGTTTCCTTCCTGGCAGAATATCAGAACAAATGAAGTATGCTTTTCAGAATAGGCAATTGTATTATATGTAATTTTAAATTCTAAACCAGAGAGTTGATAAGAAATAGATCGTGTATAGAGGAAATAAATGTGTAGAAAGAGGCAGTTCAACAATAGCTAATTTTAAATGACATGTGATCTAATTTAAGGGGTATAGAAAAGAAACTGTTACTAATACGTAAATTTAAATATACGTGACTTAAGTTGAGAAGTATATAAAGCAGGGAAAGTTTGTTTCAACTATGAAAATTTACTCAGTTACCTCCATTCAGCTGATGGGTATGGTTACCTCCCAGCTAGCTGAAAGGACCGGCACCTAATTAGCGATAATTTTAAGATCTTTTAAAAGAGAAAAGTATAATTCTTATGGTACTAGTGAGATTGGCACTTGGGGTCAGTTTATTAATTGGCACTCATAAATATATTTTTTCTGAAGAAATTGTTTGTCTTTTTAAATGAAATAATGGTCACTAGATAATTTTTTTTTCATATTTTTTTTTTACATACATCCAGATATAGAATACATAGATTTTATTTCTTCAGATATATTTAAGGAAGGGATTCATATTCGAACCCAATATGGTGGATAGTATTCAAATTCTATCTGCAGGTGTTATGGTGACTATACAGCCATAGTTTTGTGTTTAATACCTTACGTGGTCAACAGATTCCATTTTTTGATAGACATTTATATAAATGACAAAATTAATACTGGGGTTGCCCGTTAATGTAGTTTATCCATACTCAACACTTTAATAAAATATTAATAAATTCATCTGTGTAAACTTCTAAAATAAAAAGTTAAAATCTAAATTAAATTCTAAAGTAAATATTATACTAAAATAATTCTAAATTTTATATATGTGCAAGATAAATGTTTCTGTGTATTGTTAATCTGGTAGTGGCTTATTCTTATTTTTTATTATCTTTATTTTTTATAATAAAATATATATTATCTCTACTGCTCTGCGAGCTAGTGACTGGGGCTAATGGTCTTTAATAAAATAAAATTGGATCTTAACTTAAGTATCTGCCTACTATATAAATTTTCCAGGTTTAAATGGCCTGGTGGCACCCTGTATGGCAGATATGGAAGGTCACCACCAATTACCTGACCGTTATAATTGGCCACCCAATGAGGACTGATACACTTTAACCACGAGTACCCTGAGAATTTTAAAAATAAATCATTCCAATAACATTTTTTCTGAAATGAATATATTTTTTTTGTGTGTGTTAACATAAAGTTATAGTTTGAATATTGTGTAAAAAGTACTGCCAGTAAGAAAAATGCACATATATAAATAAATGTGAGGAATAAAATGTAATAGTTACTATAAATAAGTAAAAAAAAAAGTCTTATGTAAAAAAGTTTTATGAAAAATCCAACTGTTCAACTTGCCTAATTAATAGTTAAAGATAGGAGAAAAGAAACTCAGAAGGGAGGAGGCAGAAATTTAGCTGGTAGTAAGGAAACAACAGTCAACAATTTTTTTTATCATTATATTTGTGTGTAATTACTAACCAAAGTTTTTTTTTTAATTGTCATATATAATCAATTTGTGTAACATAATTATTAATACTAAGTGAATTCTTTTTACATTATTTTAAAATTTTAAAATAATGGGGAAAATAATCTTAAATAAAATCAGTTATTAAAAACTAAAAGCCAAAATTAAAAAGAGCTATGTTTAACATATATATATATATATATATATATATATATATATATATATATATATATATATATATATATATATATATATATATATATATATATATATATTGCACAGATGGAAAACTTTAAAAGTATTTTTAAAAAAAGTATTTGAACATACTTTTTATAAAAAAAATAAAGGTCTAAAGATAAAATATTTTTGTTAAAAGATTCCTATGTAATCTCAGTAAATGGAAATGATTGTTTTATTAATTAAATGAAAAGCAAACTAGCCTTTGGGGCTCTTATATAATTAAAAAGTCAGATAAAAAAATAAAAAAATTAGAATGTCCAATAGAAGCAGCAACCAATACTTGGACCTTAATGAAAATCATTGGAACAGGAAACCATGTTCAGTGAATCCAGAGGATTAAAAGAAAAAGAAAAAAAAATTTCAATAATAGTTCAAGCTTGATTTTTTGTGGAAAAGGGTGAAAAGTGCATCTTTTCACCCTCTCTCTTATTTCAAATGAAGTGACTGTTAATTTATGAATGACACTATTGTAGACCCAAATCATATAAGTCCTACAATAAAATAGTTTTAGAATTGAACCAGCTAAGTCAGTTTTCAGATTAACTACAGTATGAACAACAGACCAGGTTTCCATGAAAGTATGACTAATAAAGTCTTCATGGGAATTGGCCCAAAGAGAACTGTGAGCTCCTCTACAGTAAAGTATGAAGCATAAAAATTTAAAAAGTAATTAAGAACTTTCATCAATATTTAACAAACTTTTAATAACCAGCTAAATATAACTTTTAAAAATGAACTTTATATGACTTATTAAGATTTCAAATTTTATATATTTGAGTGTGCTAATTGAATTAAATCATTTCCATTTTTTATTAATATTTATTGACTAAATTATTTAAATGTATTAAATTTAAGTTGGGTGTAAATAGCTGCATAGATTCATTAATGTTTAGTTTGTTTTTATTTTATTTTCATATGATTAAAATATATAGATATCGGTAAATATGACACCTCATGCTGAGTGTCCAAATGTATTTATTCGCATCTTTTAAGTTATTGAAGTCAATGCAGCATATTATGATGAGTGCCATTGGGTTTATTGTAAATTTCGCTCTGCAATTCCATCAATAACTCTATGTTTTAATCATTTATGTTTATTTTGAAGGGGTTTAATTTCAGGTGGAGGGATATATGGGTATTTATATCAATGTAAGATGAAGCATGTTTAGCATACAAAGCAAAGCCCAATTGAATGCATGACCCAAAAATGTAATTGCATTGCAATGGACACAGACATATTTCCTGTGCCATTGACCTCTTTTTAGCACTATGAATAGAGACTATAAGTTGTCAGATAGACCGCTGTCCCCCATATGTAGCATTTCTTTTTAATTATTTTATATACATGATTCCTTCACCAGGCAGACACACATTCCTGTACTGGATGAGGATCATGTTCTTCAAATAATATCATACTGTCAGATGCACATTCGTGTCAGTGTGGTTTTATGCTAGCATCTTCATATTGCATTGGTTGCATCTATGTATCTGGAAGCAGGTGTTGGTTTGACTGTGAACTTTTAGTCTGTGATTGAATGATTGTTTTGAAAAGTTTTTAGCTGAGAAATCTATGTAGCCTATCTATACTCAACATTCTAAAGTAAAAATATTATTAAACTATTCATCTGTGCGGACTTTCTTAATAATTTAAATTTAAAAACTAATAATCAACTTAAGATTAATATTAAAATCTAAACAAGATACATTTTATTCCTCAATTTTAAATATTTATATATATGCATTAATAAATGTTTTTTTGTGTGTTATTACTGGCAGTGGCTTATTTTATTTATTTACTTTTTTAAATATTTTTTTTAGTATGAAAAACATATCTCTGTGTGTCCGTAAGCTAGTGGCATGGGCTAACAATCATAATAAAATAAAATAATATAAAATTAGATCTTAACACTATGTATCTGTCTACTATATAAATTTTCCAGGTTCCAATAGCCTGTGGTGCCCTTGTATGGCAGATACGGTAAGATTCAATAACTGTCAATTCCGCGACCATTATAATATATATATATATCATCTGTAAACATATGTGCAGTACAATAATTGATTAACATATAAATAAAATTCATCTTCTATCATATTTGAATTTATCAAAATAATAAAATTATTAAAAATATCTTTCATAATTAATTTCATTTGAAAAATATACATAAAGTTCACACATGTGTATCTATACAAATATAGATAATATGATTTAAAATTATTAATTAGTCTCTTTTTTATAGATAGTCAAAGTATTTTCTTTTTCCTTCTTTTAAAAAAAAAATCAGTCTTGCAGAATTATTGTTGATTGATTAATTACAAGCATCAAACTTAGATTTGACATGATTTGTTTCCCTTTATTTCTAATCTAACTTTTTTTTTGAAATCTCCTTTTTATTTTTTCAAAATAAAATTTAAAATAATATTGTTCTCTATATATATATCATTATCATAGGTTAATCGTGATTATAACATTTTAAAATTTAAAATATAGGTTTAAAAATGTCATTTTTATTAAAGAAATTATTTAAAATTTCATTATCATTATATATAACACTACTCACCATTGTATATATGTTTGTCTGCGATTTTCTGCATATAGCTAAAACAGCATATGTATAAATTAATTCTTTAGCAAGCTGAGAGATTTCTCATGATGAGATTGGTCTATAGTCACATCAAGAAAAATATAATTCAGGTATGGTTGGAATTTAATGATCTCTCTTCTGTCTAGGATTTCATATACTTCAGACCAGCAATCTATTTTCTAGAATACAGTCATGCTGGCTAATGAACATAGAAAGTGGTCTGGCTTCATGTTGAATCAAAACTTGTCCCTTTGTCTTCCTTTAGATATTCATAAGAGTTCTTTCTAAATTTGGAAATCCAACACTGCTAGCCAACTTTTTCTCAAAAAACTATTATTAACCAAGTCAATATTTTTATCAACCCTTTCATATAATCATGATGCTGGGGTGACAAAAATATACTAACTAAAATCTGTTTTTCTTATCTCTCTTGATTAAAAACAATTTTAATCCTTTCAAAAGTACTTTTAATTAAAAGCTACATTTGGAAATTTTATCAAAGGATAATCTACGAAGATTTTTAAAAATTGATAATAGAAATGTTTACAATTATCAGTCCTATTTTATCATAAGCATAAGCCATACTTGCCTTTAATTTCAAAATCAGAATTTAATAAAAATATTTATTAGACCTTTTTTAAATGTTTAATTTGTAATAAAATTTTATTTTAAATTCAAAATTATTTAAACCATTACTGCGTTTTTTTTATTCCAGGGAAATGAAGAAAATATCTATAAAATTTTTGTCTGTGTTTATTTCTACTTTTCCTTTTAACTTTATATATATTTGTGCACACACACTATGTTATTGTTTGCTATGTAACACAATTGTTATAATATATATATATATATATATATAGAGAGAGAGAGAGAGATTAATATTTGTTTTAAGCATTTCATAGAGTCAACTGTTTTAATTTGTCAAGGTGAATAAAAAATAGATTAAAAGTAAAGTTCTTTCTTAAGAAATTAATATAAGAATCAGAAAGAATTAGTATGAATAAATAGACTTTTTATGGAAAAAATAAATGTAAGAAAAAATATAAAATAAAATGTTATTTTTTACTTTACATAATATATATTTAAATATATTAAATTTATTAAGCGCCAGCAGATGATATAATAATAATGTGAAAGGCTAAAATCTTCAACAGAAGTGCCTTAAAAATGCTTGTGTGACAGCCAATCAGATGTAATAATGACTGCAGGTGGAACTCTCAAAATCTCGTGTTCTTGAATTGAGAGTTCCATGTGCAGTCATTATTACATCTGATTGGCTGTCACATAAGCATTTTTAAGGTGCTTCTGTTGAAGGTTTTAGCCTTTCACGTTATTAATATATATTTAAAAGAATTGTTAAATGAGTTTGTTATTGTGATAAAGATATAATTAACAATGGAAATAGAGGGGTTCCTAATATTATATAATATGTTAATGAATTAATAGTAAAAGTTTGTTGCAATGACTAAATAAGCTTCTATTAAGAATGACAATATTATTTTGTGATCCACTAAAAGAGATTTAAAACAGAGCTTGTTAAGAGATTGTATAAAGCAGAACACAGATAAATAAAAAAGTTGACATTTTCGATTTGGATAGAAAGATAAATTAAAAAGATAAGATTATTAATATAGAAAAATTGAAAAAAAAAATTATTTTGAGAAAAAATCGAAAATTAAAGAGAAACTGGATTCGGCATTATTTAAAAAGTGAATCATGAAAGTTATATTGTAAGAGATAGTAGAAGATATGAAGAAAAAAAATAAAAGTTGAATGATCTTAATATTTGAATTAACTAGGAGATTTTAGAGAGAAAAGCAAGGAATATAAATCTTGGAAAGGGTTATCTGATTTGTTCTGCAATATTCCTTTGCCAGATAAGTAGTGATGATGATGTTTTTAACATGGCAATAAACATATAAAGCATTCTTTGTGTGATATAGATGAACAAAAACGTGCGTATCTGTGATAAAACAATATAGTATTATTTCTCTGGGTTTTTTCAAACATAGTGAATGTCATAAAAAAAATAAAAAAAACAGAAAAAAAGAGAAATAAATCTGAGAATAGAATGCACCAAGTTTTCAGAAGCATACGATTTTTTTTTCAGATTTTATAAATATTTAACAACCTTGTATAAATTCTATTTTTTCTTCTTAAAATATTTTGCAACGATATTTACTGAATGCATTAAAAAAAATTATCCAACTCAGATAAATGTATATATTAAAAAAAAATAAAAAATAGGTCATGAAACGCGAAGAATTATCTTTGATAGTCGTTGATATTATTAACTTATTTTAAAGTGAAGTTCCAGCTAGAAGAATCCTTTCATATGTTTAACCTGATATGACAACCTGTCAGAATTACTAACTTTAACTTAACGATTAAAAATCACATTTCACAAAATATTTATGCAAAATATATATATAATAATCAAAAATATATATATTAATTAAAAAAGTAAAAAGAAAAAATATGTATTTATATTTTATTTAGTTTTGACTTGTTATGAATTAAAAAAGAAACAAAAGATATATTTTTGTTATTTTCTCCCCTCCTCCCTATTTTTATTTGAATAATTAAAAACATGAAAGAAAATGTTTGCTCTGAGGATATAAACTCTAGTTGATTTAAAATTAATTACTTTTATTTAAAAAAATCAAAATAAACGTAAGCAATATTTTCTTAATAACACTTCAACGTTGTTAATTTTTACTTTAATTTCCACCAATTTGTAATTTTGAACTATTTCCACTATGTGGCGTCCTATGCATTTTAGGACAGAATTAGAATGATGGATTAAAGAGCTCAAGATTTTATGGATTGAAATCTAACCTGTGACTTCTAATTGGTAATAAAGCTACCAAATTGCAAGGAAAGGTAATGCATATGGATTCATGCAAGCAAAAAAGTCCATACATTCTAAAATATATTTTTACATTTAAGACAATTTGATAAACTCTTCATTTCATTATTGAAAAAAAGATCTTATCTAATGGCAATTAAACAATTTTCAAAACTATTAAGTAATAATTATGTTTCTTTAGAACGATGAATTTAATGAGATATATACATATAATTTTTCAGTTTTTTTTTTTTTTTTCATTTCTGATAATTATGGCTAGCGTTGAAAAACTTCAAATGACTAAATCAGGATTCAAGATTTTCCAATGCTATCTACTTAGCATAATGAATTATCCAAAATAGATCCGAAAGAAAGAGCTAATTACTCCAAGATATTCAAAAATCTTTTCCACTCTTATTGTGTTTTATATTAAATCTTTTCTAAAAAATCACATTCTTTTCCCAATGCATAATGGAAAATGCATTAAAAAGTATGTGGTTTTTAAACTTAATGATATATATTCAAATGGCTTTATTACTTGATAGTTTATAAAAAGTTTGAGCACTAGAAATATCAGCACTGGTATCGATCCTAGGTCTCCATATTCCAGAGTCTGGTGTTCTACTGTTTCAAACCAATTATGAGCTTTATGGAGGACTATGATGGCGTTGCTGTGTTTTGGTTTTTCTTGTGCAATCTTTAGTGCCATTTTATCTGTGTAAAGTTCACTTAACAATAAAAATTGGAACTCAAGCAAATATTGATTCATTAGTTCAAAAGAAAATCTGAATATTTTTAGTAGTTAATGAGACATTTACTATAAATGAATTGACAAACATCACTTATTGGGAGATTCTTTGATCTTAAGTTTGGGAACAAACTTCTAAACTCCTCATCAATTTTTGTTTAATAAAGAGTAAAATATATATTTTTCATAAATTTGCCAAAAATTTACAAATCTTATTAGTATTATGTAATGATCAGAATAATATATTTCAATCATTTGCATTTTTCTCTATTTATTTACATAATTTATATGGGTGGAACATGATTTTAAGTATCAGGAAATAAAACAACATATATGTATTTTTAAAACAATATTTATTTTACCAAAGAATGTTGATTGCAACATACAACCCCTATTTCTAATGCCAGGCTAGATCATGGAAAACATAAGTCATTCCTGGTGAATGAGGGTAAACAAATTATACAACAGTAATTTGATTAAAAATATAATTATTAACTGATATACAATTTATTTTCTTTTAAAAAAAAGTTCCTTTAATCTCTATACATTGTTGTCTTAATCCATACATGCAGAAAGACAATTATTACACATAAATGTCCAAAGTGCTAAGTTTAATTTTAATCTTTATTTACATTATAATATTTTTATAATTATAAATAATAAAGTAAATTTATTGTATAGCAAACCCCAACTTCAGTTGACTTAAAGCACAACTTTATGCTTATATGAACCCATAAATATGAAACATTTCTTTGACTTACATGTTTTCTAGTAACAACATGTATATATTCTATATGGGATAGGTATCAATGCTATCTTTATATAATAATAACTATAAGGGATGATCTTCTAGTCCTACTCTAATTTGATAAAACATCTTTATATCTTTTGGTCCTACTCTCAATTAATAAAACATCTTTTTATAACAATAACTATATAAGGGGTGGCCTTTTGGTCTTACTCTGATTCAATAAAACATATTTTATATAAAAATAACTATGAGAGTTTATTATAACTACAACCTATATAGGAATGGCTCATTCTGAGATGATCTCTAATTCATTAAAATTAGATAGGAATGTATTCTCCCATATGGATATATACATAAATTATTTAACAGTGAACAAACATCTGCATATATGTAAAATAAATTCACCTACATAAAATTGAATTCTCAATAATCAAATATAAAATTGACTATGAATGAATGGATGTGATGGATATAATTACATCATTAATTATGATTATTTAAAACTTAAACAATTTATGCATGAAAATTACATTTTACATTTTATCATTATTTCTTAATAAACTATTTGTATAGTAATTGTAAAAGAAAAAATATTTTTATGCTTGTACTTAGATTTTTTGAAATATGTTTTATTTTTAAAAATACAAGTTAAGAAATTTGTAATAACGGTAAAAAAGAAATTACGATTATTGTGCTCTGTCAAATACCGCAAAACAGAACTATTGTGATATTTTAATAATTATAAATGCAATTTTAATTTCATAACTTTATGATGACTTAACAACAATTTTTTTAGATTTTATAAATAAAATTTCAATCAATAAAGATTTTGTCAATTTATGTTTTTCATCGCCAATGCTGTTGTTGCCCAATAAAAAAAAATATTATTGCTCTCATTGTGTATTTCAATTTATTATTATTATTTCCCTTTATAAACTTATATTTTTAATAAATCAAGAACAATTTATTGAATCATAATATAAAATAAAGGTTTGTATTCTAAAATAAAATGCTAAACTTTTAACTCAAACTGCTACCAGGGAATGATAGAAAAATTTTGAAGTGCGGAATAATTAAATTGTAATGAGTAATTTTGCAAAAGCAAAAAAGAGAAAGCATAGATGAATTTTTTATATAATTTGCTTTATGTAATAATAAATAATTAAAAATTTTAAGGTAAATGAATGAAAAAAAACAAGGCTTAACATGGAGAAGACTGTTAAAAAACTTTTACATTTGTCATCTAATTTTTTTTCTCAGTGATGTTTATTCATAAAAAAAAAAAACATAGATACAGTTACAAAAAGGTTTACAAGAGAGTGATTATAAAATAAATTGAAATTTTAGAAGCAACATGATAATAGGGGAAGGATATATGTGAAAAGGGAATGGGGAGTGATAAAGGGAAATGGTGTGTAGTCCAGGCTGGTCCAAAATGCATGTCTTCGTAATTGAGTCCTATGACAGGCAAGTTTGGTATCTCTGGTTTTGAGACAATGAATTAAGTCCAAGAGCTTTTGGTTCACTGAGGGTATTCTCTGGTCAAAGATAATGTCACATTGGAGCTACCAGAGAGCATAGATGAGGAAAACTGATAGTCTAATAGCTGCTTTTTTGTAGTTATCTAACTGTTTCTGGTGCTCTAACATGAGTTGGATTTCTAAACAACTGTACACTATTATTATTATTACTGTTTAGGGATTAATTTAGAACAAAGGGTTAACAATTATGGGATTTTCAAATCTTCAAGTGCATGTGCACTTACATTAAAAAAATGTGTCAAGCATTGATGGTCAAAAGGTCAGCACAGCCGCCTTACAAGCAGTTGTCTCAGGTTAGTGGGTTTATTTCCCAGCCAATGCTATGTCACATGAAAAAAAACAATCCTTAGCATACTTTTAAAATAATTGTTTTAGTGATTGAAAGTTTTTGGTTTAAATCTTAATAAAAATAAAAGAATAACTTTAAAAATAATGTCTTAGTTCTAAACATTTACAGAGGATTACTGCATTACAATAACCAAATTCAATTAAGATCTCCCAGTATGAGCAGATCTCACAAACATTATAATCCACCCAAATCAAAGATCTTATTTAAAAACATTAACAATAAATAATTAACATTTCTACTACATATTAGTCAATTACAGTTATGGTAAATTCTTTAGACATGACTTGCATAATATATTTAAGAAACATTTGTGTACAGCATATTTTTACTATTCATTTAAGTATGGTACAGAAATCAGAAAAAAATGACACTGTACCTCATCAGAGTAGTATCTTTCAATAATTGCATTCCCTAATTACATCATTGTATCAATCTTCTAGAGGAGTGATTTTCAACTGATAGGCAGTGGCATACTAGTGTGCAATAAAATTTTAAAGGTCATTAATAAAATAATTTTTGAAAGAAATTCAAAGCACAGTAAGTGTCCATATCAAAATTAAAACCCCTTTACATTAATTATATTAATATATCATTATGATAATAATTAATCATCTACATAATATGGCAATATATATATATATATATGCATAAGCAAAAAATATATGCATAACACTGGCTTATTTTTAAAGTGGGTGAAGTGTAGCCTTAAAAAATGAAGTCATGTGACCCATCCCGACATAGTGCAATTTGACAAGGGCTTGCTGATGAATACTAATTTAAGTTAAAAATAATCTGAAGCAAGTGAAACAAAATTGTGGTGAGGTTGTATAAGAAAATTTTGATTCAGTAATTCCTCATTATGCCCAAAGTAATGAGGGCATGTAGTTTATACTGAATGTGTCATAGAGTTCTATCTAAGATTTCAAATAATAAAGTAGCTGTTTATATTTACCTTGCAAATCCTTGTTTTGAAAATTTTCCAAATGTGTTTAATTAACTCAAACATTTTTTTTAAAAGGTATGACTTTGTGATTTATTAATTATTATTATTTTTGATTTGTTTTATTATTGTACATAGTATTCAATTAAAATGGAAAAGTTTTTAATTAAGAAACAAAAATTAAAAGAGGATATTAATATAGTGCATTAAATATTGCTTCATCCAGTCCAATCAACAAATCAAAATTAAAACAATTATTCATCAATATAATATAAAATATCTATTATTTTGTTTTTTAAGTAGTTATAGAAATACATTATGTCCCACATATATATATAGTGGCAAAAATTATCAAATGAAATGATGATTCTTAGAAAATTAAAGAAAAATTAACATATATACTTCCACTAATCTGCATATTTCCACTTGTATATGAATCAAGTATGCAATGATATCAGATAAAGCACATAAACATTTTTTTACACAGTTGCAGAAATCATAACTCAGAAAATAAAATCTCATAGAAATTCAGAATTTGTTATTTTGTCAATTTGCTCTGCAATTGCAAAAATAATGTTTGGAGAAAAACATGAAAATAAAATTTTAAATATTCTGCTATCAGATAATACATTTTTTTTTAGCATTTCAAGAATTTATCTGAAGATATAGAATTTCTTGTAATATCTCACCTCAAAAAAAGGAAACATGTTTACAATTCACTTGGATGAGTCTATTGATATCAGTGATAAAATATACTTATAGCATTCAGTAAATTTGTTTGCAAAGAAGAAATCACAGAAGTTTTTATTTTATCAGCAATTCAAAACAACAACAAAGGACAAAGATATTTTTGATTTGATCCAATAATTACTTCAATTATAATAACTTGTTTTGGGATTCCTGCATAAGTATTTGGATTGATGAAGCCCTGTATATGTCAGAACATGTAGAAGGATTTGTTATCTTATGTAAAAAAAAATCCAAAAATTGCTTTTAGATGTTTTTTTACAGAGAAGTGCTAGTGACAAATTTATTGGTGTCTGAATTACAAAAAACTTCCAGTTGATGTTATTAAAATTATTAATTATAGAAAATAGCAGGTCATTGCAATCAATATTATTTACAGAATTATATTCCTCATTTGGATGTTTCTCATCATCATCATTGTCAATCATTATCAATCCACTGCAGGATGAAGATCTCTTCAAGTTCATACTATCTTCTCTGATCTCTAGTCTTTCTTCTTCAGATCGTTCCTAACACTTTCTTATTTCATTCATTCATCTCACATGTGGTCTTTTTTTAACAATGTTATGGAATCCAATTTACAATTGACAATCTATTATCATCTCTTTTAGCAATATGTTCAACCCAATTCCATTTCAGTTTTTTAATATTTTCAATGATGTCAGTAACACCTGTTTGTTCTCTTATACATATATTGCATTTTCAGTCTCTTCTAATTACTCATAACATGCATCTCTCCACATGTATGAAGTCTCTGTATTTCTCTTCTATTAAGTGTCCAAGTCTCAGATCCATAAGTAAGAACTAGTAAAACACATTTATTAAAAACTTTTATTTTCAAACAGATTGACATATTTTCCTTAAATATTAAGTTATTTCTACACATTTATTAAAAACGTTTATTTTGAAACAGATTGACATATTTTCCTTAAATATTAAGTTATTTCTACCAAGAGCATTCCAAACAAGTTTAATTCTATGATTAATTTTATCCAAATAATCTGACCAAGGTAATTGTAGTTGTTAACTTCTTCTTACTAACTCATACTTATCAAATTTTATTTTCATCTTTTGAGAAAATCTATTGAATATTACTCCAGTCTTTTTAATGTCTACCTTTAGTGCTATTTTTTTATTTTCATCTGATAAATCTTGCAACATTTTCTCATCTGCAAAATGTAGCTTACTTAAATAATCTCCGTTTACTTTTATTTTTTTAGCATCCCATTTTAATCCACAAAATACTTTTTGCAGCACTGCTGTAAAAGTTTTTGAAGATATGAAACCACACTGTTTTACATCTTTCTCAATGTTAACCTTTCTATTATTATTATGTAATCTAATTGTTGCTGTTGCATTTTTATAAATATTTTTCAGAATATGACAATATCCTGGGTCTATACCTTAATAATCAATTGCTTTAATCACTGAAGAAATGCCTATACAATCATATGCCTTTTCATAATCTACAAATCCAAAACATAATGACAACTCATATTCATTGGTCTTTTCTGTAAGTTCTCTCAATACATGGATATGATCCACTGCACTAAAATCACTTTTAAATTCAGCTTGTTTTTTAAGGGTTGATTACAATGTTCTCTATAGAAGAGTTGTAATTATCTTGGTAAAAATTTTGTATAAAACTGATAAAAGACTTATAGGTCTGTAATTTTTAATATTATCCTTATCAACTTTTTTAAATATTAATATTAATATTGCATTTTTCCAATCATCTGGTTAATATTTATCACTTGGTATATAACTTTGTCAAAAAAAATTCTATTTATTTACCTGCTTCTTTTAAGATATCGATTATAATTCGATCATTACCTGGTGCTTTTTACTTCTTCACAAATTTAACTGCATGTCTCACTTCTTCATTTAAAATCCTGGTCAATTCAGAATATATAATAGTTGTTGGAGGTAATTGTTTTTTATTACTATGTAGTTCTTGATAGAACCCTTCTACCCATTTCATGATGTCTTTTCTCTTTTTATTAATAGTCCATCTTTTTTTCTTATTGCAGATATAAATTTTCTACCAATACCAAAATGCCATTTTAAACTTTTGAGATTTTTAGTCTTTTCTATAACTTTCCTTGTTAGTTCACAATTATACGTTCTTACATTATTATCAACTCTTTTACATATCATTTTACAAAATTGAAGATATTCTTCTTAATGCATCATTTTTATATATTTTCATATTCCTTCTTTTTTCATAAATTCTCTAGTCTCTGTAGAAATTTTATAGGTCAATTGCCACTTTTTTCTATCAGCTATCGTTGTTGCAGTTTTTAAAAGTATATCAGTTATTTTTCTATGAATTTCATTCAAATCTGAATTACGTTCAAAATCTGCTAATATTTGAAAACGATTTGCAAGTTCTAATTTAAATTCATTTGAGGATTTCTGAAGATTAAGCATATCAATTGTGAATATTGTTTTTCCTAATAATTTTTGTCTCTAGTTTTGCATTAACATGTATCATACATTTCAATAATTGATGATCACTTCTTGTGTTTAATTTATTAAGAACATTACAATCTTTGAAATATATATTTTTGTTTAATCAAAATCCTTCATTTGGATGCTTTCATGTCCATTTTCTTTTAACATTTTTCTCAAAAAAAGAATTCATAATATAAAGTTTTTTTTTCTTTCTGAAAACTCCACAAGTCTATATCCTCTCTCATTTCTATTACCATAACCAAATTTACCTATAGCACATTCTTCTTTCAATTGTTTCCCAATTCTAGCATTAAAGTCTCCCATAACAATTTTAAAATGTTTGGTCTGATTAAAAGCCTTTTGCACTTCCATATAAAACGCTTCTATTACTTTGTCACCATGGGAATATACAATGTTTATTGTATGTGCAAATAAGATGGTTATCTCAAGGAAGAGTTCTATGAAGACTTTATGATTAAAAGAACTATCAACATTTTTAAAATTGCAAAATTCTAAATTAGATGATATACTTTGAGGTGAAATATTGTGTAATCAAACTGCATTTCTTGCAGGTTTATTTTATCACATGATCATCTTTTTTTATTCTTACACAAGCTATTAAAACAAGTAGCAACTTTTTTCCATACAATAAGACCACCCAGTTCAGTCCTAGTAATGAATGGATGCTAGAACACATGTGCATCAAAATCCCTATCTAGTGCCTACTCACCAAATATCCACAGAGTAGTTTCTAGCTTATGGCCTTCATCTGTATAACTACATAAGCAAATGAGCTTGGATTAAAACACTATTGGGTTTTCATTTTTATTCATAACTTTGTAGTTAACTAAAAGTGGCTGCTGAAGAGTTGCATTAGATACAAATATTTAGGTGCAGAGCTCTCAAATCCAAGGTTACTCACTAATGACAGCCACAAGCTAGAAACTAGTTTGGGGATATTGGATATGTAGGCACTAGATAGAGATTTTGATGCTCAAATCTTCTAGCATCCATTGCTTAATATGGCTTGCACTGGGTAGCAACTACTGTATGAAAATAGTTGCTACTATCTATGTCAATGTTGAACAGTACTAATAAAATGTATGTAGAAAAGAATTAAAATAGAAAATTCAATAAAAATGTTTAACTAGTGAAAAGTTGTCAACTGGATAAAAAATGTTATTGAATTATTGTATACAAACTTTGAAAATATTTTTCTGCATCTGTACAGGACATAAGATCTCTTGGTTGGGTGAAACTCCCTTTGTTTTAAGTACATTTACATCAGCACATTTAAATATTACAGAAGAGGAAAAATTATGAGAAAAAAGAAATGGTAGAAAATTGCAATTAATATATTTAACATCAGGCCTTACACCATTTTGGTTATCCCTTAAGAGTGAATTTCCAAATATTACACAAAAAAGCGCTAATAGAAATATATCTTCCATTCTCAATGTCATATTTATGTGAAACAAAATTTCAGCAATAAACAATATTAAAACTAAAAATTGAACATGATTAGAATTCTTGGAAGAAGATGTAAGAGTATGCCTGCCAAAATTCGACCTCGTAGAAAAGATATTTTAAAAAAACCCCACCAAGGTCAGATATTTTGTTAAATATTAAATTAAGCTGAAAAATAAATAAAGGTAAGTTTTTTTAAGAATTTTAATTATTATCGTTCTATTACAAATTATGGTAAATTGCTGTGTTTGTGTTAATAAATAAATCATAAAAAGTATACTCTTTTTGTTTATTCTAATTTAAATGTACCAGAAGTTTAACTATAAATTTGAATAAGAAGTGAGATAAAAAGATTTAAAAACCTAGAGGTAATAGCTTAGTGAAGATACTGATTAGTTATCAAAATGAATTGTAAGTTTCAATAATGAACATATTTGTGATAATTATATTTCATAGATTAAATATATTTATTAAAAGGCCTTATAGTATGTGATGACGCATCTATTTGCTAGTTCATAATCTTGATATAAATCCTTGTTGACCCAAACATTTTCAGTCAGGCATAGGATTGTCTTTCAAGTAATTGAACCATAATGGACCCAGACAAAAATTCAATATTAATCAGGAAATAAGTATCTTGCAATTTTTAGACAGAGAATAAAATGAGGCTGAACAAATATTCAAACTTTTATCTCCTACAAACTGGCAAATCCTCTTTTGTGGTTCTGCCACTGAAGTTATTGAAGGGTATTTATCTAATGTTATTTTATCCCTTGTATATTTTTTATTCTTTATTATCTCTAATAACAATCATTACTGCATAAGAAATAATCTCAAATATTAGGGTGAATGTTGATTTTTCCATACATTTATTTCGATAGAAGTCTGTCTAAATATTTTGGAGATCAATTGCTTTTCCTCCCAAAATTTTTATCCTGTAACCTGACACTTTGAGACAACTTCTTTAGTAATTAAATTCACTTTCCTTTATTATCATCATCATCATTCATATCATATCATCAGATAGTAATAGAAATAGTGAGAGAAAATGCAGGAAGGACTAAATTTGTTTGTCTGAAGGTTTATGATAATGACATTTTACTTGTAGTTATATGTTGGTATATTTTTATCATCTAATTGATTTGTTAAAACTTTTCTATAAAAAAATCAACCTTTATACACAACATTGTTGTTATTAGCTATGTGACAAGCTTTTTTGACCTTTTGCCTAGAGTCGTTTCTCTCAATGTGAGCAATTGTGGCAGATAAGGGTTCAAATGTACAACTGATGATATTCTGATGCTTCAAGAAAATTGATTTGTACTTAGGCATGACTGACACTCTTTTATATAGATATCGGTATTGTGAAAGCCAAGTGGAAAGGGATGCATGAGATCCACCATAATAAATGACATTGCACTCAGCCTGCATGCATACAATCTTGCTTACAGTGTTTGGGGTTTGATCAGTGTCAAGCCTATTCTTGGAATTGTTTATCAGTCTTTTAGTAAAAGCAGGACTGTGGAAGCTTATACAATAAGTTTTTGGTTATATGGAAGTCAAATCCAGGATCTGTTATTTTTGGATCTGCTTCTTACAATAAAATTATTTTACTTTTCTTGTAAGGTAATTGTATTTGAATCCTATGCTAGGCAAGTCTTTCAGATACTGTTCAATGATTAGCTCTTTGAGAAGCTTCAAATTTACATAATAAATGATTTTTATGAAAAAAAGAGGAAAGACCAGAAGACTTATGAGAACACACACACAGAGAGAGATTTAAAATGTATAAGGCATAGAATTTCTAATGGTTTAATGCACATGTTATAATTTAGATGAGACATATCTCTTTGTAACTGGATATCACGATATCAATTTTCAATATCCATATAAAAAAGCCTCAGACAAGCCTGAAAATAAATGTTTTCTTAGAGCACCAGAACATCACTGGCCATACATTTGAACTCTTATCTGCCACAATTTCTTGCACTGAGAGAAATGATTTCAGGCGAAAGGTCAAAGAAGCTTAGCCCATAACTGATAATAACAATGCTATAAACCGAAAAGAGTCATGCTTTCCCTCTGTAAGAAATGGACTCTTTAATTTGCATAAGCTTTGAATATATTTTTTATTATGTACATATATATATATATATATATATATATATATACTGCCATTTTTTACCATGATCATTCTAATGCTATGATTATCAGGACATAGAAAGCCATTGAAAGTGCTTGCCTATTATAATCTTTATTCAATTATAGCTTTTCTTTTATATTGCGTTTCAGCGCATATAAGGTATATTACACGCATCTAGGGTAAGCTTTATAATTACACTAAGATATATTAAATTATTCGTGTATGCAAGTTTGTGTGTGCGTGAAATTAAAATTTTCAACATTGCTTTAAATAATATAAAATTCTAAGTTCAATTCTAAATTTGAAATAAATTCTAAATATGTTGCCTTTCTTATAATTAGGTTTATTATTATTAATCAGTCTTAATTAAAGTTCATTGTCAAAGATTCATAATTAAGTTTATTAAATATGTTTTAATAAACAATGTAATTATTTTGAGTTCAAAATCAAAGTTTTAATTAAATAGTTAAATATGTTTTTGAAAAACAGTGTAAATAATTAATTGCGTTAAGTCCAGGTAGTATGTGAATTTTTTTTTTTTTTATAAACTTCCATACAAAGATTAAAAAAATAGAATTACATAAAGATATATGAAGGGCAAAAATGACTTGTTTATTCATTCACTCTGCTACCAGTTTTAAAGGTGAGCAGGCTGTGTGGTTTTTCCTAAATTTCTTTCCATAACAGATAGTTTAGAAAAAAAAAACACTGTGAAGTATAAAACAAAACTTTAACGCCAACTGAAATTCTATGAAATTGAAAAGAAGCCATGAATGAGTAAATAAAAATTCATATAAACTCTCTCAGATTGCATGCATTATCTGAAATTGTCACATCTGCTACTCCTAATTATTCTCAAACTAACTACAAGATTTAATCAACTTAGGAAAATTTACAAGACTATGTCGTTTATCAAATTTGGTACCATTCATAAGAATAATTAAATTGTCAACAGTATGCTAGAAGAGATGATAATAGATGGCCAATTAAACTCTTAACCTGGATTTCAAGAAATTGTAAAAGATCCAGAAATACACCACATGTAAAATGGATGGATGAAAATATAGTGTACAGAGCTGATGTGAAGAAAAGAGGCTAGAGATCGGAGATAAACTGAACTTGAAGATACCTTCATCCTGCAATGGATTGATAATGGTTGACAATGATGATGATGTTAAATACTATTAAATTCAGAGATAATTTAAGTGAGTTCGAAAGACCACATAAAAACCCACGACATGAGTGCAAACTGTTAGTTATTTACATATATGTACTTTACACAGACTTTTATGTATAAATTTTAGAAAAGAAATATGAATCTATTTCGTAAAACATTTGGCAAAAAATTTCAAACTTAAATTTATTTATCTCACTTTTAGTTTATTTTTAAAAATGTTTTATTTTTTATTTAATTTTATATTTCTTTATTTGATATGATAATTTTTGTGTCATATTTTCTTTGATTATTGTTAAATATACATTTCAAGATCGTTGTGAAGATGCACTGAGAAGGAATCAGAAAATAATTATCTCACTTTCAGAATTGATTTAATTGTAGTTGAAGAAAAATAATAAAATAAAGAAAAAGAAAGACCTTGAAGTGTATTTCTTTATAATATAGTCATTTATACATTATCTCAAATATGTGTTTTTATGAAACTTTGGGTAGAGGTTATATTAGCACATGTGAAAATAATTTAATATATAAAAAGGGTTTAAATGAAAATGAACTTATGAATAAATTATAAATAAAAAAATTATTTTCTTAGGTATATTAAAAATAAATTAAGCTTTAATCAATGTTGTAATTAGTAGAATAGAATAGAATTAAGTTATAGTTGTGCATGAAAGATACGTGTGAATGAATATACATGTATAATGCAAAACTTAATTTATTAAGTGTCTGTTTTTGAGAATGTATTGAATTATTAATTGTAAATTTTTTATTGTTATTAAAAATATATAAAATTATTTATGATTCAATTTTATTTAAATGAAATAAACTTAATGAGATAGAAAGTGTTGAGTAATTAGAACTTCCTTTTTTTAATAACAATAATTATTTGTCATTTACGACTAGTATTGCATCAATTTGGATAATCATGTAGAATATGAGTGAAAGAATTTAAGAAATTATTTATTTATCTTAGGAAATAATATTGGTTATGATGTAATTATACCTTATTTATTTGTGATACTTACTATTAGCTATGCCCACTTGTAAATTAATAGAAGAGTTTGTTGTGAATTAATTTTTATGGACAGTTAATATTGTCTGATACCATGAACTTCATGTACATGTTGGAGTAATAAACACTGTATTTATGATAAAATTATTTCTATTTGTTGTATGCTGTTAATGTTGTACTGCTATACATGCTCCTATAAGAAATTTGAATTGTTATTTGCTGTCGTTCAGTTTCTTATATATATATATATTGTTGTGAACCTAATAAAAAAAGGTGAATTTTATAAAAATGTAATGTATTTATAATGTTAAATTAAAGTAGAGAATAGAGGATCTCCAACCTATAATGCCAGCGTAAATAGTTTGGCCTAAAAATAAATTTATTATAATCTTTATTAAATAAGGTTGTCTTACATGTATTTTCTTTACTGGTGTTGTTTTCAACATATAGATAAGAGAGAATCATGATCCATTGATGTATGCCAGAAGTAATTTTATTGTGTGGTAGTTAATGACTGAAAAGAAGCTTTCAAATTTAACAGTTTCATTTTTCTTTTATTTCTAGTTTATTTTAAAGAGCTGAAGAAGAATAAAAATTGGTTACAGTGTCATTTAATATATTAATAAAATATAAGATAGAAAGATATATTTCTAAAAAAATTGACATTTAAACCTAATCTAAATCATCTTCCATAGAACCTGGTGGCATAATAACCGAGTTTCAAAAGTGACCTCAACATGAAATAGCCACCAAAACCTGCATCATCTCTAATCTCCCACATTTACAATTTCTAGTGGTCATATTAGAAACTAGCTTTATTTAAAACTCTATCTTGTGATCATTACATATATATATATATATATATATATATGTAATGATATATATATATAGATAGATAGATAGATAGATAGATAGATAGATAGATATAAATTAGAGGAATTTAAAGCAAGACTTTCAAGTTTCCTTAAATGAATCATTCTATCTTATACAACTGACGCACATGACTACACATATGTGAAAAAGATAAATGATCTCAAATATACATATTTTGTGTTGAACCAGCACTCATTAGTTGGTGCAGATCATTATCTTCCACACACACACAGTGCTTGATTTATATTAATATAGAAAATTTTTAAACTTTAATGAAATGACTTCAGTTTTCTCTACTCTACAACTCTTCAGCCATTCATATTATTAAAAATCTGATGATGGCATCTTCAAAGCCCTTGTTTGCCAATTTTGTTGTCATATCCATACTGATTATAAGTTATTATGTCCCCTCATATGTAAAACCTTAAGTCTATTTAAATACCTAAAAGAGGGTTAGGTAGAATACATGATACATACATAATATTTAAACACAAGTTAGTTGTATAAGATAGAGTGGATGACTGAAAAGAGTTTGAAAATTTGGATTCAAATCCCCTCTAAGTACATTTAACTTATGTATATATACTATACTTGTATTTAAATATTACAGATTCAACCTACATTCTGCCCATCTCTCTTCTGTGTATTTAAATAGTCTTAAGGTCCTAAATATTAGGAGCCAGAAATGTCTTATGGTCAACATGGGTACAAACACTTCTTTACAAACAAGGACCTTGAACATGCCACCATATTTTTAATGCTTATGAATGGCTGAAGAGTTGGAGCATGGAGATAATTGAAACCACCCATTAAAATTTGAAAAGTTTGCTATCTTAATACAAATCAAATGTTGATTATATATATATATTGTAACCTTCCAGGTTGGCACCAGGAAGAAATGTGGGAAGGTCACATTTGTGCTAACAATGGCCAAAGATAATTATCTGAGAAAAATGAATTGTGATGTAATTTGCTAGTTAAAATTAGGATTTAAAAAAAAATTAAAACTTTAATTGGTGTACTGATTGGTAGAGCTTTCGATTATATGTTTGGTAGTAAAAGAGGAGGATGAACAACATTAGGGATGTTTATATGTAGTAGAAAAATTTACATGTCATAATAAGCAGATGCATAAATATAATATTAATTGGAATTTTATTTTCTATATTTAATTTATTATTTGCTAATTATGTATTGTTTATAATCTTATATTTAGAAGTGATAAAGATTATTTGTATAATAGTGAATAACATTTATAAATTAATATTTGATATTTGATTTTTTTTTTTATTATTATGTTTATTCCATTCAAATATTGTATTGTTAAAATTTTATAAGTAAAAATTCTGGCACATTTCCAAAGTTGATTGTAAAAAAAAAAACACAGAGGGCGTGAGTAGAAAGACAGAGAGTTTAAAAACTTAAAGAAAAGTAAAAAAATTCCAAGGAAGAAGCTATAAAAAAAATAAAGCTTAAAAGGATCAATAACTCTCTAAGAATATTAGAGCAAATAAAAAAAAAAACATGAGGATTCTAATAATATAACTGTGGAGAATTTTCTATTATACTACTAGAATAATATAAAAATGAGGAGATAAACACTCCAGAGGGAAACCAGCTCCAAGTTTCTGTCAAGCGATGATTCATATTCACTACCTTTAGAAGGATGGATGAAGATATAACTTGAATATATAGCTCATTCTTAAAAGGCTATTTCTATATTCTTATGCAAAGGTTGGCATTTACCATATTTAGGTAAAAATTGTATATCAGATGTCATAGTAAATGCATGTCATCATTAATTTGATTTTGGTTATAAAAATTTTTTGGGGGTTATAAATGCGTTTATAAATGCTGGTTATAATATTTGGATGCACCCAATACAGCATAAAGATAAATGAATATGTTTAAATTATTTTGATCTTTTATCAGTTATTTGAATTGGTGTAGTTTGTAATATAACTATAGTGGATCATGTAAAATTTAATTAATAATTTCAGCTATGTTTAGATGAATGTGATCTAGTTAAAACTTAATGTATTCTTGCCTATATGTGTGTGAAAAATCGAACAGTATATGGGAAAATAAAACTGTGGAAATTTTATGTCATTTTAGGTAATGATGGTGAAGTTGAATTGTTGATTTGGTGGATGTTGGAGCTGGTAAACCTTATTTTCTTAAGTAGTATTAACAAATTTTTAAGAGATTATAAAATGGAAGAGTTTAGCTTATATGATAGTTTGGGTGGGTCTCAAGAGACATCATCTCCAGACACGGCTGCATTGTCTCCTGACCTTGAATCAGAAAACAAAGCTATAGATATGTCCTATGGAGGGTCTAGTAAGATCAGAGATACTATCCTTCAAACTCTAGATGGTGATATGTCGATGTTGTTAAGAAATATATTAACAGAATTAAAAGAAGTAAAGTCAGGACAAGCAGAATTGAAATCAGAATTAAGGGAACTAAAGTCTGGATGAGTAGAAGATATTGAAAGGTCAGAAGAGTTGTTAGCAGAATTGAAATCAGAATTAAGAGAAGAACTAAAGTCAGGTCAAGCAGAATTGAAATCAGAATTAAGGGAACTAATGTCTGGTCGAGTAGAAGATAGAGAAAGGTCAGAAGAGATGTTTGCAGAACTAAAGTCAGGTCAAGATAAGTCAGAGGGAAGGATAGCTGAAATAAAATTGGAAATAGTAGAAATGAAGTTAGAAATGGTAGAAATAAAAGCTAGTATAGTTAGGCAGATGCAAGTTGTGGAGGAGAAAGTAAAAAGTCAGGAATCAGAGATAGCAATAGAAATAAAATTGAGTCAAAAGAAATCAGAGGAGAGGATGATTGAAATAAAGTCAGAAATGTCAGAGATAAAATTAGAAGTGAAACTAGAGACAAAGCTAGAAGCAAGGTTAGAAATACCCAAAATGAAGCTAGAAATGCAAGAGAACAGTAATAACCAAGTTATGCAGATTAATAAGAATGTTAGTTTAGCCAGGGATAAAATAAATGTATACAAAGAACTTAGAGAAAGAGTTAATCAGGACTTAAAATTAGAGAAAATTGAAGATATAGACATGTTTAAGGATTTCAAGAAGATTCTTGGTAGAGAGAAAGAAATTAATAAATCAATGAAGACAGAAATAATTTCCTTAGACATGAAATATCTAGAAATTTTGGAGAATAAATTGCTAAAGGTTACTGATATCACCAGTCATAAGTTTAGAAATAAAAATGAAAATTATATTCCAAAATGTGTTCTTGATTATTTAGAACATAAGGTGAAGGCGAATGTTTTTAAAAAAATATTTTATGAAGATACTAAATCTATAATATGTAGTATGAAATATTTAATAGAAAGTGTTAGTTCATGCTAGAGAAGTTGGTAAGGTGAAAATAAAGTGTAAAATTAAGAATACAGAAAAGTTTGGCAGAAATTTTCTTGGAAAAGTTACTAATCCAGAAAGAGATTTAGGCAAAGCCAAAGTAAAGCTTAAATGTAAAATTAAGATGAAAACTAAAGGAGATTTTATGAGAGAGGTAATTAATCACAATAAACATATGAAGAAAATTAAAGTAAAATTCAAAGAGATGAGTAGAGAGAAGGTTAAGATAAGTTATCTTAGTAAAGTTGTAGATTATATAAGAGATATTGGGAAAGCAAAAGTCAAATTTAAATTAATAAATGAAAAGATAGTTAATTTAAATCTTGGTAGAAAGATTGTTGATGAAGAAAAAGAAGTTGGAAAGGCTAAAGTCAAACTAAAGAAAGTAAACAGAAAGTTGATCAATGTTATGGGTTTAAAGACATCCAGAAATAAAAGAATAGAGCATAGAAAGGAAAAACTAGACTAAAGAAGGTTGAGATAATGTCTCTTAGAGATAAACTTGTCAGAAGTAAGGCAATAAAGAATAATAGAGCAAGGTTTAAAGTTACTATAATGCTCGCAGTTTGATGGCATGTCCCGCAAGACATGATTAATAAAAGTTATACATATTGTTCAATATAGAATTTAGTTATTTTTTTTTGTCTTGCTTATTTAATGTTTCTAAAATATAATAGGAACAAGTGTTTGTAAAAGCATTAAATGTTTTATTGTTTTATGTTTATTCGACAAACATAATTTTCTAATTGAGGAATGATCTTAATGTAAAATTTGATGTGCTATTAATATTGATTGTTGTTTATCCAATTCATTTTTCTTTCATAAGGGGGAAGGATTGTAACCTTCCAGGTTGGCACCAGGAAGAAATGTGGGAATGTCACATTTGTGCTAACAATGGCTAAAGATAATTATCTGAGAAAAATGAATTGTGATGTAATTTGCTAGTTAAAATTAGGATTTTAAAAAAAATTAAAACTTTAATTGGTGTACTGATTAGTAGAGCTTTGGATTATATGTTTGGTAGTAAAAGAGGAGGATGAACAACATTAGGGATGTTTATATGTAGTAGAAAAATGTACATGTCATAATAAGCAGATGCATAAATATATTATTAATTAGAATTTTCTTTTCTATATTTTATTTATTATTTACTAATTATGTATTGTTTATAATCTTATATTTAAAAATGATAAAGATTATTTGTATAATAGTGAATAACATTTATAAATTAATATTTGATATTTTTTTATTATTATGTTTATTCCATTTAAACATTGTATTGTTAAAATTTTATAAATAAAAATTCTGGCACATTTCCAAAGTTGATTGTAAAAAAAAACACAGAGGTTGTGAATAGAGAGACAGAGAGTTTAAAAACTTGAAGAAAAGTAAAAAAATTCCAAGAAAGAAGCTATAAAAAAAATAAAGCTTAAAAGGATCAATAACTCTCTAAGAATATTAGAGCAAATAAAAAAAAAAACATCGTGAAGATTCTAATAATATAACTGTGGAGAATTTTCTATTATACTACTAGAATAATATAAAAATGAGGAGATAAACACCCCAGAGGGAAACCAGCTCCAAGTTTTTGTCAAACAATGATTCATATTCACTACCTTTAAAATGCCTGGATGATATGTAAGCTAAATAATTATGATTTATTTTAAAGTATTACCAAAAGTAAATAATATTAAAATGACAAAATTGTTTAAAATAAAGCTAGCTAATTTTTTTTTATTAAACGCTATAATTAAACGCTTGATTTTCAATTTTAATAATTTTCTATCAATATTCTACAAAATAAAATTTAAAATGAAAGAGTTTATCTATTTAATCTTATATCAAGAGGATAATTTTATACTGTATAACTTTGCTATTCGCGCATATATAATAAAATAATTCCAATGCATGCAAATGTCATTTATCACGCCTATAACGGAATTCTAGGATAAAAAAAAACTATTGTCATTCTTAACAAATTATGCTTTAACAATCGGATAGACATTTTTTTTATGTTATAATTTACTGTTGTCTTTGAAACTAATATGTATGTTTCTTTCAACTTTCAAATTTTTTTTTTTTTTTAAAAAAAACTTAACATGTAATGATGGGATATTGATAAGTATTTTCGTTATTGATTACAACAGATGTATAACCAATTTTTTTTTTGTTTTCTTTTAAAAAAAAACAAAACAATGTAACTTCATATCATTATAATATGATAATCTATTATTTTATATGATCTAGAAATTATATTATAGGTGATTATAGATATTCGGATGTGTGCATGATGCTATAAATTATTATTTTAAAAAAATTGTATTTATTGTGCTTCAATTTTGTTAATGAAGTTTATTTAAAAAAATAAAGAATTAAAACCTTGTCTGTTATAAGTTGGAGGTAGAAATGGTCAAGGGATGATTAGATTATTTAGATTGAGTTTGGAGATATTATTTAACCCTCACGTATATAAGTATAAGTGTTTGGTTATTGTTTTTCCCTGCCTTTCTTTATTTTTGTATAGTTAGTGTTAGATGATATACACTGATTATAACAGATAAGTGTTGTATAAATTTTTATAGTATGTATAAAAGATGATTGATTTATGGCATCATCCAAGTTTTATAAATAAGCTAATAAAAGTATGTTTGGAAATACATCATATCTACAATGTTATAAAAATGCACATATTCGAAAATATATGATTCATATATTAAATATTAGTCAGTTTGGTTTTACTATAAGAGCAATGTAATTGGTTAGCAAAGTGCATAAAATAATATTTTTTTTGTTTATTTATTATTTATTTTGTCTTTTAATTTCTAATAAATGTTTTATTGAATTAATAGCCCATAGGAATTCCTTGATTATATACGTTCGATTCTCCATTTCCACACACACTCACACATATGCTTAATATAACATAGCCCTAGAATATCTAAATTTGCCAGTAGAAGTCAATTTATTTAATCTATCTGGAGATGATAAATCACCATATTACAGTGCTAATAATATATTCTACTTTGCTTAGAATGGGTGGTGATGTGGATAAAAAGATACCCGATCCTCATCATTATCTATCTTATATTAAATATGATAATTGATAATGTTGCAATAGTTTTATAATTAAATAAATGTATGGCATATGATTAAATTAGTGTTACAGAATTGTTATCCATAAATGTTTTATTACTTTTATTTGCATCCTATATGAAGACCATATCCTATAACCTCAACTGAGCTAAGCCATAGAATAATTACAATATAAGAATCTTTTAAATAAGTTTAAAAGCAATTTACAATTATAAATTTTATTCTATCTTGTATAGAATTGGCACATGGGCATTTATAAATATAATAAAGTGAATAAGTAAAGAACACATAGGTTACAATATATATATATATATATATATATATATTGTAATGGAACGTACTTGCTGCATTCCATTTAAATTGAAGAAAGAAGGCCCCAAACATTGGGAAAGCCAAATATAATGGAATGTATCTTTATATGATCTCAAATGAAAATAAACATATGAACTTTTGCAACAATAATCATTAGTTAACCAAGCCCCTAACTTTGATACACCAAATGTAATGAATAATTAAACGAACATATTATGCTGACCACGTTGTGGCGTCCAAATGTAATGGAACATACTTTTACTCCATTATACCAATCATCAGTTAACTGGGACCAACAGTTTGTGGTGCCAAATGTAATGGACAATATATCATATAAACATATTATACCTCAAATGTAATGGAACATCAATATATGAGAAGAAAATAATGCTTCAAACATTGGATGATAAACGTAATGGAATATATATAATCTAAATGAATCCAATTGTTGAGAAAGCCTAATATAATAAATTGTATAATTTAAATGAAGAAAGACAAAATTATCCCAGTTATATTTAAATAAATTGTTTATATGCCCTTCCAACTAGCTATACATGAAATAAATCTAAAATCATACAGAGCAATGAGATCTATCATTATAATTTATTTTCAAGGTTGATATGACTAACTAATCAAATATATATCAGAAACAAAGGGAATTCTATTAAATCCAATATACACATCTATTATGTAAATTTATGTATATCTAAACATATCAATGAATAATAATATGTGTAAGTGGCCTAAAGACTAAACAATAAGTGAAATATGAAGTTATCCTCTATTAAATTGTGAATTCAATTAATTTCATAATGACTCTGGCATTAAAAGAAAAATAAGAATAAAATATTAATACTCTTTCAAATAAATTACAAAGGCATTACTTATAAAACAAATAGTACATCCTTTATTTTTATATTATGGTTTAATTTTAGGTAATATCAATGTTTTAAATACAAACCCAAATAATAAATATACATATATACTTGCAATAAGTATATATATTAAATATATAAAGACATATCTGTGCTTAACAAGTAGGTATCAATATAAATACAAATCCATATTTATATTTTTCAGATATTTAAAATAATAATAATAAAAAAAAAAAATTATATACAGCAAATACATATAAATTATTGTTTTGGTATGCATAAGAATCATTATATAAAGTTAAAAAAAAAAAAAATGGAAATAAATTAATAATAAAACAATTTTTTTTTATAATAAAAATTTGCGAATATAAATTTACTTATTAAAATATACATAACAACTCATATGCAACCCAAACTTATAAGCCATACTTTAAGATTTTAAATTACTTAAGTGTTAATTTTAACACCTGTTAAACGTTTATTGCTGTTAGAAAACAAGACGCTTGAATTGAATATTTATAAAACGTTATATTTTTATAATGAAAAATAAAAGTAAACAAAAATATCGATCTCAAAAATATATTTATATATCATTTATACATATAAAATTATTTACTACCTTTCAAAGTTCACATGTCCAGTTTTCCTTCAAAAGTCAACTTATTCCATTGTTTTATTTCTTTATCCGTTTAATATTAGAATGCATTCTAGTTAAAGTGAAGAAACTATCACGTTAGAGAAAATTGTCAATTCTTGGATGTATGTATATTTTTATCCTTCTAAAATTTCTTTCCTTGAAAAATAAATAAATAAATTGAAATGTTAAATCCAATATATTAATTCTAGTTACCTCCAGATTATTATTAGATTGACCATTATAGATTCCAGATAGCTATGTCAAATTTCGGCTTCAGACGCGATGAAATACATGTATTGAAATTTTCTTAGTTTTTCTTTTTAAACTGCCTTGGAATAAATGAAAGAAAATGGTGCAGCCTCTTGGCTGCGATATATCTCTATTAGCCTGTCATGATTTATGTATTTACCATAGAAATCTATCTTATTCCAATATTCTGAAGAATGGTAATTTCAAAGAAACAAAGTACAACAAAATTTTATCCTTTTGTTTTTCTAATCACCATCCTAATAATAATAATGGCTTCTTTTTTTTGTTGTTGCTCCACGTGCTAGCAAATGCTGTTTTGAAAACCCTTGTTACACATGTTTTCTTTTAAACAATTAACATTAAAAAAAAAAAAATATCAAGCATATATATAAAAAAATATTAAATTGAAAATTTATTTGACAGCTTTAAAAATATACATAAATAATAATATTGCATTTTTTTAATAATCACTGCAAATAAAATAATTTTTTTATATAATCAACAATTTATATGTCTTTATTTATTTATAATAATTAAATATTCATAACGATGTACCATCAACATATAAATAAAATAATAACTTCAAACAATAACTATACCTAATAACCATAAACAATAATAATACTTCATGTATAAACATCAACTCAAAGAGGTTTTTTATATATATATATAACAAATGACAATTTTTAAAATATAGATAGACTTATCGATATTTACAATACCCTCTAATCCACCGAAAAAAAAAATGTCTTTGCAGATAACTAATGAATTATGAGATATCGAAAAAAAAAAAAAAAAAAACTTCTCAAATTTGTAATCTTTCTAAGGACTAACATGGTTTAAAGAATATTATTTTTCATATTAATAACCATATTCATTTATTTATATCTATCTTTCAGATCATCTAGATATTTGTCCAAGTTTTCTTTAAAAAAAAAAATAATAATCAAAAGTGCCTTTTTAATTCTTCTTGTAAAGAATTTCCAGTATGTTGAACTTTGTGAAGAAGTTTGCTTTGATTTACAAGATTTTCATATAGCATTTTGGTATAATTCAATTGCTTTTGAATAATTTTGAGATAAGTATCTAAAGATTTTGCTATGAACTCCTTAGATTCTGCATCTATATCCTTTACATAAATAGTAACTTGATCATAAGCATTAACATAATTTTTAACTTTATCAATAACAGTTGCTATTTTATCAGATAATCTATTACTTTTCCTTTGACTATCTTGATAAACATCATCGACTTGAGTAAGTCTTTATTTTACTTCACTTGTTCTACGTTCAATTAAAAACAATTCTCTGGGCAATTTTGAATGGTATTCATTCAAATTTTCTAAATAATCCTTTAAAAATTGCAAATCAGATTGATGTGATACAACTTCTACAATTAAAAAATTTCTGAAAATCATTTTGAAAATCATTCTGTTCTATATTAATTCTTTTCAGTTTAACTTTAGGTTTATTTAAATCTCTTTCCTTAGCTATATTTTCTCAAAGAAAATCTTTATTAATCACATCCTCACTTCTTATTTTTAGTTTAATTTTGGATTTTCCAATTTCTTTTTCCTCATCAATCATTCTTCTACCAAGATTCAGATCAAATATCTTTTTACCCATTCTTCTAAATTTTACTTTTGCTTTACCTACATCTCTTTCTTTGTCAATATTCTCTCTAAGAAAATCAATATTATTTATCATTCCTTCTATAACTTTAAGTCTAACTTTGGCTTTTCCAATATCTTTTATAAAATCTATACTTCCTTTAAGATAATTTATTTTAAACTTCTCTCTACTCAACTCTTTGAATTTTACTTTAGTTTTACATACTTTCATTCTTCTATTACAAATTTCATAAATTCTATAAGTAAAAACTGTTAATATAAGTTTTACATTAAAATATTAATTAAACTATTAACTAATCATAATGTATGGGCCGAAGACTTCTAGCATTATAGGTTCCCCTCGAACCATCATGCATATGAACCACATAAGCATTTGTTCCAACCTTTTTGTCAATCCGATATGGTCCCTCATAAATATTAAAAAATTTCTTGAATTTGTGGTCTTGTGGATTACTAACATGAGGTGTACGAACTAATACCATATCTCCTTCCTTGAACTGACTGGGATGCTGTGGACCTTGTAATCCCCGTTTGTCTCCCATTTTTATCATATTTTCTTTAGCTTTGATGACATCATCATTGTGATCTGGCTCCTCTAATATAACAGGCAATAAGGTTTTAATTACACTTTGCTCTTCCTTTCCAAAATGCAACCGCATAGGTGTAAAACCTGTAGATTCATTTCTAGTCATGTTAATGTACAACAATACCTGCTTTAATTGGTTTACCCAACCACGATGATTTCCTTCAAGATATACCCTAAATAACCGACTTAATTCTCTCATAACCCTCTCACATGGGTTAGATTGAGGGTTACGAATAGAAATCAGTACAGGTTTAATGTTTTGCATACATAACCAATTTTTCCATTCTACTGACATAAATGAAGTGGCATGATCGGTCAAAATTGACTCTGGTTTTCCAACTATTGGAAATTGAAAGTTTGTCATTACTTTGATGACATCATTAGCTGCAGCTTTTCTCACTGGATAAGCAGTGACATATTTTGTAAATAAGTCATATGTTACTAACAAAAACTTGTACTGCCGATAAGAGGGTAAAGGACCATAAAAATCAATTGCCAAAATTTCATTAGGCTTGTTTGGTAATATAGGCTGCCATTTTCCCGCATATGACCTATTCAGAAACTTTGTTTTAAGACAAATTTCACACAATTGTAAAGTATCCAGTATAGATGCATACATTCGAGGCCAATAAAACAATTTACGCAAAGCATGTTCTATTTTTCTAGGACCATAGTGTCCACACAGACAATGTACATAATTTATAAGTCTTTTCCTAATATTGCTAGGAACATAAACTTTCCATGATCCAGAATTTGTAAGATCTACTTGGTACATTAATATACCTTTTGACAATTGATACCGTATCAATTCTCCATTAATTATTGGCTCTGCCACTCCCATTGCAATAGTATTGTCATTCAATTGGGACATTATAGGCCCCAATTTAGGATCCTGTAACTGAAGTTCACTAATATTGGTTAAATCTTTCTCCACAGAGTCATCGACTACCAAAGTAAGAGCTGTCAAAACCAAGTTTCCTGTATAATTAATAGGTTGATCTGGGTATTCCATTGGGTTCCGACTAAGAATATCAGAGACTATATTATTTTTACCCTGACAGTATTGCACAGTATAGCTAAATTGTTGCAAGAATAAACTCCATCTCACCAAGCGGTCATTATTTAGATATCCCTTATTTAAAAATTCCAAACTCTTATGGTCTGTTATCACTACCACTTGGGATCCCAACAAAAATTGCTTAAGCTTAGTGAAAGCCCAAACTACTGCCAGAGCCTCTTTCTCTGTTGTGGAATAATGCATTTCAGCCCCTTTTAACCTACGGCTTAAAAAATACAAGATCAATGGTTTACCTTCTACACTCATTTGAAATAGCACCACTCCAAGCCCATACCCACTGCTGTCTGTTTGAACATAAAATGGCTGTTGAAAATTTGGATAATGTAGAATTACTGTTTCCAAAAATCTTGCTTTCACATGCTCTAACTCTACTTGATGGATATCTAGCCATTTCCATTTAACATCCTTCTTCAACAATTGAGACATGTGAATTGTATCTAAGGCAAAATTCTTATAAAAGCGATGGTAAAAATTGCATAATCCGAAGAATGAACGCAGTTGCTTCTTATTTTCAGGTTGTGGAAAATTTTTTATAGCCCTAATTTTGTCAGGATGAGGCTTAATTCCTGCTGCACCTACCAGATGCCCTAAAAAGATGATTTCTTCAGTAGCAAAGGTACTTTTCTTTAAGTTAATTTTGATGTTTTTATTCTTACATTCTTGAAGAAATGCTTTTAAATGTCGTAGATGTTCATTCATATCCCGTGAAGCAATAACGATGTCATCTACATACATCACTAATATGTTCTTAATCTCTGTAGATAAAACTTGATTTAAACAGCGAATTAAACTTGCCCCACTATTAACCAATCCGAATGGCATCCTCTGGAACATATAAGATTGTCCCTCATATTTGAAAGCAGTAAACTTTTGATCTTGCGAATGCAAATAAATTTGCCAATAACTGGCTGTCAAATCTACAGTAGTGAATATCTTCTTTCCTTCAAAACGAGCTAAGAGTTCCTGTACTATTGGAGGAACATCACGTTCCGGAATTGTCCTACGATTTAGAAATCGGGCATCCAAACAAATGCGAGCTGATCCATCCTTCTTTTTGACAATAACTAAAGGGTTATTAAATGCCGAGGCAGATTTTCGGATAACACCCCATTCCACCATCTGGCTAATTTGCTTATCCACCTCTTTTTTGTATTGATAAGGTATTGGGTAGGATTTGCACTGAAAGGGTTCCAGATCATTCAGTCGTATCCGGTGGACATACCCTTTGATGATTCCAGGCTGTTTTGAAAAAACATTTTTGTAATTACACAATAACAAATATAAGGCCTCTTTCACCTCATCAGTTAAACCAATTGATTCATTTACCTTTAATTTTACATCAAGATCAGTTGTGACTGTTTCCATGCAACTTAAATTTAAGGATTGGTGCAGTACATATTGCTTAAAATGAACAATTTCACCTTTACATATCAATTGTTTTGCCATATAATCTATGATGCAACCATGCATCTGAAGAAAATCTGATCCCAAGATCACAGCATGTACTAACCCTGCCATTATCAAAAAAACATGTTCCTGGCTTACTGAATTGAATTGTACTGTTAGCCATACTTGTTGAGGAATCAATTTAGCTTTTCGCCCATTGGCTAAGGTAACCTGAAAGGATTGTTTGATCGGCAAGGATGGAACAATCATACCCACTTTTAAAAGTCGGTGAAACAATTCATCTGAAATGATGGAAGCCTGACTACCGGTATCAATTAAAGCTTTAATTTCAATTTTTCCAAACATGATCATAATTTCTGGACAATTGCTAAAAAAAAATTGATTCTCTATTTCCTCCACTCCAAAATCTTCCAGTTCAAACTCTATTGAATTTAAAGCCACAACCAAATCGTTCCTCTCCATATCAATCATTGGTCCCCGCAGTGAGGAACACTGCCACGAGGCCCTACTCAGTTTAATGGATGATTTGAACATCCAGTCGCTGGAGTCTTAACCCCAGTACTGGTGGTACCATATGGATAACTTCCTGGTTGTAAACTGGTAACACGATTATATTCATGATTTTTAATGTAACCTCCATGATCCCGGTATGGATTTTGTCTCCTATTATTACGATAATTCCTGGTGGACCTTTGCATGCGACCTGCAAATTGGTTTCCTGGTACATGATAATTTACATTTGCCAAATTATAATTAGAGTTATCTCTTGTAGTTCCAGTTGATCTATTACAAGTACCATCTCCAGCTTCTAATATTCCCAGGATATCTGCTACTTCTTCAACGGTATGCCGATCTGCAGCCACCAATGTTTGCTCAATATGCCTTGGTAAATTTCTACGCAAAATCCGCACAATCTGAGTTTCTGATAATGGAAATGCAGTCAGGGTTTTGAATTTGGCCACCTGATGTCTAAAAAATTGAGTATAACTCCCATCATGAGAAGTATATTTTTCATGAGAAAGTCTATGGCGTATAGAATCCTGCTTGTCCTCATTCCAGAAGTTATTCATTATTGCTTCACGATAATCACCATAAGTCTGAGGCCTTTCAAACAGAGATCTCCACCATTCTTTAGCTGATGCATATAAATGGTTACTAGCAACTGCCAACTTTTCTTTCTCTGACAGGATACTGAGTGTAAACAACTCTTCTAATGTATTCAAGTATTCCATAGGATTTTCATGATATTCGCCTTTAAAAACCCTAACATTAATGAACCTTGCAGCATTATGATTCATATATGAATCACTAGAGATTTGGTGTGGAAAATCAGAAGATCTTTTGGACTCCATCACATTTGCTCCATTATGAACTTTATCTAAACAACATTTACAATTTTCTTTATTTATCAATTCCTTAACAAATGTCTCATCCTTAAGATAACCTCTGTCTGTAATATTATCTTTCATTTTATTTTGGTCTATCTCTACTTCATATTCTTTCCATTGTTTTTGTAAATTTGATATACATTCACAATTCTCTAACATAATGGTTTTTATTTGCTCAACTTTTACATCTATCTCTGCCACATCCTTTCGTACCTCTATTTCATAATTTTTACAGGCTTCAATTCCACTATTATTCATATATTCTGAAAGGGGTCTTAATTTTCCTTGAATTTGATCCAGTTTAACATCTATTTCCTGAATACGATTAGAAGTAACATCATTTACTACATTAATACGTTCATTTATATCTTGTAATTTATTAACATCAATCAGCTGTTCCTCTTGTTGCAATCCCACAGCAACTTTAACTTCAGCAGAGATAATTGTATAAATATCTTTAAATGAAGATTCATTATCAATTCTCAATGCTTGGAATTTATCCCACAATACTTTACTATCATTAATAATCTTTTTCTCAAATTCCCCATGCTCTTTCTTAGACTCTTCTAATCTGGCTATAATTCCTTGATTTTCTTCCCTCATTTCACTACTTATTTCCTCAAATTTTGCTTTTAAAGAATTAGCTTCAACCATTGTCTCTTCTCTGTATTTTTCCATCTTTTCATCAAATTTTACTTCTACTCTCCTAACACTATTATCTACCAGAGCTTTTAATTCATCTTTTAATTCCCTAGAAAGTTTATTAGAATTGACTTTCATCTCAGTTCTAAGTTCCTCTTTTAGTTCATCAGAGTTAGTTTTTAAACTAGTCTCTAGTTTCTGGGAAAGTTCATCAGAATTTGTTTTTAATCTAGATTCTAGTTTCTGGGAAAGTTCATCAGAATTTGTTTTTAATCTAGATTCTAGTTTCTGGGAAAGTTCATCAGAATTTGTTTTTAATCTAGAGGAAAGTTCATCATAATTGGTATTTAATCTAGACTCTAGTCTCTCAGAATTTGTTTTTATCTCAGCTCTAAGTTCATCAGAGTTGGTTTTTAAGTTGGTTTTCATCATAACCTCCAGTTTCTCTATTAAACTCCCCAAATCAAAATTACCACTAACTGGCATTTCGTTACTATTATCCATTATTACTAATACTGTAATATTATACAAAAAAAAATATCTAAGATATATATATATATATATATATTTCTATGTAGTAATTACCACAGATCAAGGGCCCACCATCTCCAATCATTATTCCAACAAGCAATTACTCAACTAAGCAAAGTACAAGCCTTTTTAATTTTATGATACATAATAGCTATCCGACAATCTAAATTTCAGTTGTTAGAACTCATAAACTTATTGGCTTATAAAAAGTCTCTTCTATCACTATAACAATAATAAATTCCTCTAAAATATATATATATAGAGAGAGAAAAAGAAAGTAACAACTGAGATCACTAACTAACATTTATTTATAGATAATGATAATAAATATTCCACACTTATACAATATTGAAATGTGGAAATTTCATATCAAATTCAATATAACCTTGAAATATTTAAAATACAATAAAATGTTCACATGCCTTGAAAACAACCAATTCAATAATATTGTGAGATAACTTTCGCACTCAAGATAATGGTAGTTAAGCATAAACTTACTAAATTGATACCTATAAATTTTCTGGACCTTAAAACTTAATAACATTTTATATACATAAAAAAAAAAATCAACTTCACTAATTATTTACTTTTGTGGCCAAAACATTATTTTACTAAAATTGTACTAGTGCAGTTTATTATCAACAAACATTCACTAATTGAACTTCATGTTTAAAAGTCACTTATAATGGAAAATAAAACATTGATATGTTTGTTTTCAAACCCTAATTGATAATCAATGTAATAGATTATTTGTTCCAAACAATAATCAATTAACCAAGCCCTTAAGTTTGGTGTTATATATTTAAGTTATATACTTATCTATTCCTCCAAAGATCCGACAGATACTGACAGCCAAAAGATTGATTAGCACTTCACAACTTTGATATAGATAAAAGAATTCAATCATTACTCCCAAAGCATACAATGTTTCATGAACACTTAGATGATTATCACATTTCATTCTATCCAAGCTACTACAACCCATAATAATTTTCTGAAAACACTATTACACTGCCCTGCTTACATCCAAGTCTTAGGGGCTATTATTTATAAAATATTTCCTTGCTCATCTTTGGGAGACTTAGAGGCAAATATTATACATATATCAAAATAATTATACCTTACCCTCTCTGGAGTCTTAAAGGTAAAATCATGGCAGGACTACTGTTAACTGCTTCATGATAAATAATAACTAACATCAAAATTTGGGTTGGAGCAGTAAATGATATCAATCAATCACAAGTGACATGAATGCATCACATCCTCAAGACAATGACAAAAATTCCCCATCCAACATCAATACTTGCAACAGAACCAACCAAACTCCAACAATCAAATATCCAATCCAACCTTCAAAATTATAGATTTTCTACAACATAAACTTTCCAAATATGGACAAAATTATTACGCTATAATTTAACACCATCAATATAATTTTTAAATTGAAATTAAACTGCTTCATGACTATATTTATCTTTCATCATTAAAAAAAATACAATAACAGTAACCATCACCATCTAAACATAAGGCCAAAATATTTCCATTTATATAAAAAAAAATTAAACACACAAAAATGCTTCTCTTTCTTTAAACTATACATCTCATATCAATATATATACTACACATCTCTCAGGTATGTGGGGTATTTCAAGCCCTAATTAGCTTATTTCGAGCCCTAGTTGTTGCGCCAAATGTAATGGAACGTACTTGCTGCATTCCATTTAAATTGAAGAAAGAAGGCCCCAAACATTGGGAAAGCCAAATATAATGGAATGTATCTTTATATGATCTCAAATGAAAATAAACATATGAACTTTTGCAACAATAATCATTAGTTAACCAAGCCCCTAACTTTGATACACCAAATGTAATGAATAATTAAACGAACATATTATGCTGACCACGTTGTGGCGTCCAAATGTAATGGAACATACTTTTACTCCATTATACCAATCATCAGTTAACTGGGACCAACAGTTTGTGGTGCCAAATGTAATGGACAATATATCATATAAACATATTATACCTCAAATGTAATGGAACATCAATATATGAGAAGAAAATAATGCTTCAAACATTGGATGATAAACGTAATGGAATATATATAATCTAAATGAATCCAATTGTTGAGAAAGCCTAATATAATAAATTGTATAATTTAAATGAAGAAAGACAAAATTATCCCAGTTATATTTAAATAAATTGTTTATATGCCCTTCCAACTAGCTATACATGAAATAAATCTAAAATCATACAGAGCAATGAGATCTATCATTATAATTTATTTTCAAGGTTGATATGACTAACTAATCAAATATATATCAGAAACAAAGGGAATTCTATTAAATCCAATATACACATCTATTATGTAAATTTATGTATATCTAAACATATCAATGAATAATAATATGTGTAAGTGGCCTAAAGACTAAACAATAAGTGAAATATGAAGTTATCCTCTATTAAATTGTGAATTCAATTAATTTCATAATGACTCTGGCATTAAAAGAAAAATAAGAATAAAATATTAATACTCTTTCAAATAAATTACAAAGGCATTACTTATAAAACAAATAGTACATCCTTTATTTTATATTATGGTTTAATTTTAGGTAATATCAATGTTTTAAATACAAACCCAAATAATAAATATACATATATACTTGCAATAAGTATATATATTAAATATATAAAGACATATCTGTGCTTAACAAGTAGGTATCAATATAAATACAAATCCATATTTATATTTTTCAGATATTTAAAATAATAATAAAAAATAAAAAAAAAATATTATATACAGCAAATACATATAAATTATTGTTTTGGTATGCATAAGAATCATTATATAAAGTTAAAAAAAAAATGGAAATAAATTAATAATAAAACATTTTTTTTTTATAATAAAAATTTGCGAATATAAATTTACTTATTAAAATATACATAACAACTCATATGCAACCCAAACTTATAAGCCATACTTTAAGATTTTAAATTACTTAAGTGTTAATTTTAACACCTGTTAAACGTTTATTGCTGTTAGAAAACAAGACGCTTGAATTGAATATTTATAAAACGTTATATTTTTATAATGAAAAATAAAAGTAAACAAAAATATCGATCTCAAAAATATATTTATATATCATTTATACATATAAAATTATTAACTACCTTTCAAAGTTCACATGTCCAGTTTTCCTTCAAAAGTCAACTTATTCCTTTGTTTTATTTCTTTATCCGTTTAATATTAGAATGCATTCTAGTTAAAGTGAAGAAACTATCACGTTAGAGAAAATTGTCAATTCTTGGATGTATGTATATTTTTATCCTTCTAAAATTTCTTTCCTTGAAAAATAAATAAATAAATTGAAATGTTAAATCCAATATATTAATTCTAGTTACCTCCAGATTATTATTAGATTGACCATTATAGATTCCAGATAGCTATGTCAAATTTCGGCTTCAAACGCGATGAAATTCATGTATTGAAATTTTCTTAGTTTTTTCTTTTTAAACTGCCTTGGAATAAATGAAAGAAAATGGTGCAGCCTCTTGGCTGCGATATATCTCTATTAGCCTGTCATGATTTATGTATTTACCATAGAAATCTATCTTATTCCAATATTCTGAAGAATGGTAATTTCAAAGAAACAAAGTACAACAAAATTTTATCCTTTTGTTTTTCTAATCACCATCCTAATAATAATAATGGCTTCTTTTTTTTTGTTGCTCCACGTGCTAGCAAATGCTGTTTTGAAAACCCTCGTTACACATGTTTTCTTTTAAACAATTAACATTAAAAAAAAAAAAAATATCAAGCATATATATAAAAAAATATTAAATTGAAAATTTATTTGACAGCTTTAAAAATATACATAAATAATAATATTGCATTTTTTTAATAATCACTGCAAATAAAATAATTTTTTTATATAATCAACAATTTATATGTCTTTATTTATTTATAATAATTAAATATTCATAACGATGTACCATCAACATATAAATAAAATAATAACTTCAAACAATAACTATACCTAATAACCATAAACAATAATAATACTTCATGTATAAACATCAACTCAAAGAGATTTTTTTTTTTTTATATATAACAAATGACAATTTTTAAAATATAGATAGACTTATCGATATTTACAATATATATATATATATATTGAAACAGACAGATCGAAGAATCGATCTTAGTTTCATGGTTGTGATTTAAGAACGGTAATTCTAAACCACTATTTACCCGCAATGAGACTTTTTCTATTCCAAGCCACATAAATTTTAAGTTATTTATTTTGTGTTTGTTTAAAAAGAATTTAATGTAAAGAGTATGAGTATAAATGTCACAAATTATGATAAATAATATTCGTGTGTGTGTGGTTTGTGGATTTATATTAGCTCAATTTAAAAGTTTCAATTGCGGGTATATTTTCTTTAAATTTTAATTTTGCAAATTATACAAAGTCATTTAAAAATGCTGATCAAAAGTCACATTCCTTTGATCAGTATTTTTAATCAAAATCTTACTTGTACAAAATGTATAGGATAATTAATTTGTACTTTGATGAATTAACATAATGAATGTATATTTTTGTATTCACGAATTCCAATGTAATTGTTTTGTCAATTTAGAATCATGTATTAAATTTAAAAATAAATGAAAACCGAACAATGGAAATGAGAAACGTAGAAATCTTATCAAAAGGCAAATGCTATTGTATAGTCAAAATTAGATATTGCTGGAGGCCAGGAAATCAAAGGAGGCCGAGTCATGAACAAAAACTAGGCAGAAAGGTCAACCGTGGCCATCTTGAAAAGATAGGGGAGAGACTCTAACTTTTGACTTGGTTGTGCTTGGATCGTCAAGCTACAGCAAAGTAGTTGTTCCAGAGAAATCACTTCAACCGTTATTAAGAAGTTGCCCGGTAAACTGCAATCATGATGGGCTGAGTCCAAGAAGCTGATCCCTGTTCTGCCAATTTAAATCTTTCATACCGCTGATCTGTAATGTTTTCCGTGCTTCCAGTCTTCCAAATTCCAACATTTAAATTAACCATGCCTTTCTAAGAAATTCAAAAAGTGCGCCTACGTTCTTCATACATAGCACCGCAAGAAGAAAAGCCGGACGAAGAAAGAATGGTAACTGTTGTTACATGAACTTTTTAACTTTCCTCTCAGTAATAATTTTATATTTAATCTGTTAACCTAATTAATTGCATGTAAATTTCTTGTTTTCCATTTGAAAATGTTACACTAAAACCTGTCAGTAAATTTCCTTCTCTAATATTTCTGTGCTCTAGTCTTTAGATAATCATTATTAAGATGTATGCCTACTAATAATCCATTTGTGAATACATTTATATTTTACTATTACTTATTTTACAAACAAAACGATGCCAATAATAATATTTCTCAACTCTAATTAAAGTCAGTAAAGTTATCTCATAATATTTATTATATTCATTTTAAAAGTAATTTTCTGGTATCGAATTAAAAATCATCATTTATGTTGAGTTGAGAAATATTCAAGTATTTTTTATTGTTTCTTTTACTTTGTCATGATATTTTAATCTATACTCCAAATCTCAAATACTTAAAATAATCTAAAATTTTATTATAATCTTTTGTTATATATTATTACGGAGTAAGAATAATAATTTATTATTACCTTCCGAACAATCTGGGGAGTTATGGGTTTCAGAGTAAATTTAATTAATTATTACTTTTGCGATCGTTTGATTTCACCATGTTTTATTGAATAGTTATATCGGACTGTTGCGTAGAAATGTTACGGAGAGAAAGGGTTTTATATAATTTCATTTTAAAATCCACTTCTGGTCACTCTTCCTCGATGTTACTGTGGCAATGCCTTTACCTTCGCTTAAGTTGGCGTCTCGTTTTACTACCACATGGAGAGAAAGAAATTCTTCTCCAGGTAATCTCTTGGATCACCGGGGTTCGAAAATGAGCCCGGCTGGTTGTAGTGTCCCGGATCTACTTGGGGGCATTAAGACTTGTCAAAGTACAAGCCGCCCGGTATTCCGTCAATGCACCGCAAGTTATTATTGTAGTATTCCTTAATCCCTGCAACCATCAGTACATCAGTATTATATATTATAGTTTTATATAAAACCGCCTCCAATTATCCGTATACGCAATGGTTTGAATCTATTTAAATAAAACAACTTAATATAAAATAGTAGTTAAATATTTTAAATGCTCCAGTTACTCTGATTCTCATATCGACCTATACAACCAGTTAAAAACATAAATATTGGCATGAGTTTTGTTAAGCAGTCTAAACCGATTATTAATGACTAGCAGCAATTTATTATAAAATACATATGAAAGCTTTACCGTACCTGTAAATGATATTATTCAATGTTTTCCATAATTTATTAAAAAAATTATCTAATCTAATTTTGTCTCTCTTGCATTATTACTCTCGAAATCTAGTTAATCACCTGCTGTCTGTATTGACAACTTAAATATATACATCAAATTATTAGCCGTACCAATATCCCGAATATAATATATCTATGAAATAGCTGATTGTAGATAATTTAGTCTGTGTTTTTTCGATGAGCTAGTAAAGGGAAAACCCCGTACCGTTGTAATGTTGTCATCGGTTAGTCATGCCAGGGTTTTGGGTTTGAATTTAGTTTGCATTTTGGAATTTATTCCTAGACGTGGACTGGGTTTGAATTCGGATTACTGTGTGTGACTAAGCATGGTGGTTTTTACCAGTACAATATATATATAAGAGATGATGATGATCTGGACCAACTGATGAGTGCTGGTTTAGCATGAAATACATATATTGGAGATCATTTATTTTTTTCTCATATGTGTGGTTATGTGTATCAGCTGTGTAAAATAGAGTGGTCAACTAAAGGGAGCTTAAAAGTATGGGTTCAAATATCCTCTAATTACATGTAGTATAAGTATATATACTATATTTTTATTTAAATATTATGTATAGTTATTATCAAACAATAAAAAATCAGGCATGACTCTGACTTTTGCATGATCCTATATAAATTATATATTTATAGTCTTGTTATGTAAAATTCAATTAGGAGAACAATGTACATTTTTAACCATAAAATACATGTTGAGAAACATAAGATGGTATTTTGAATTTATATTACTATTACCAATTTCAAAAATATATATTTGAAGAAATATGATGTAGTGATTACTTATTAATATTAAATACTGTATAAAGATTATATTTGTAGTTGTTTTCAACTTTATCTTAACTACTGTAACATTTGAATGCTTAATATTTAAGAGACACCATGATTATTTTAGATATTGAAATCTAATTGGACTTACACTTCATATCCATATTATAAAGAGCACATATTACATTAGGATTTTACTGGTGGACTTTGCAGCTAATCAGTGAATAATACTGTAAGCTGCAAAAACAATTCTTAAAATGTTGATTTATTTGTTGTTTTCATATGATATTAAAGATCGTAAGTATAAATTTGTTACCTGTTAATTCATTGTATGGTATGATTTAAACTGTATTAACTAGATTTGCTTGCACAGTGATAATCTAGTAAAGATTTTGCAGTTTGGGGTATTGTACTGATGCTAGGCTCATTATATCTTTTCTATGTTATATAACTTTGCATTAAAGTGTACAGCTTCACCTTTTCAATTTTACCATATTAGTATGTATTAGTTGAAAATAATCTGAAGATGTCAGCATTATATTGATTTTTTAGTACAAGTGATAGTACCCTATTAGTATGATAATGCCATAAAAGAGGTGGTCTAGGAGTTGATAGAAATGAGAAGTTCTGACTGGCCAATGTTTTAACCCAAGAACAAATAACTGAATAAATTAGATTTTAAAAAAAATGTAATTCTGAATAATTTGTTTACAAATTAAAGGTTATGATGCAATATTTTTGTAGATTTATTTTTAAACTAAAATTAACTTAATTGGAGATTTTCCTTGAAAATAATTTATTTTTAAAAAGACAACTCTTCAAAAATTATGACAAATGGAAGCAATATCTAATGGGTAAAATAAAATCACCTTTGTCAAAATGGTAAAAAAAATAGTTTCTACAATTTTAATGACAATAAATAATATTTTTACTTTTAAATATTTTTTTTCTTATTTTGATAATAACCAACCCTAAATATATCCTTCTTTTAATAACATAAAATTCAAATATCAAATATTTCATTCAGCTAACTTTTTGAATAGATAAATTATATCCAATGAGACAAGTCCCATTGTTATAGATAAAAACTCCATTTAGATATTTATTTTCATATTTTTAAAACATCAAACATTAACTTTTAAAATGACTATCACTTGAAAGCTTACATTTTAATAAATAATGTTAAGATTATTACTATATTACACAGAAAAAGGTTTAATTTGTAAAAATAAAATGTTTAAATATGAAGATTCACTCCATCTTATTCAAAACAGTAAGGCAAAGTTAGATGCTAAAATGATTAAGGGGCAAGTCATATATGTACAGTACATTCCAAGGTATTAAAACAATAGAATATATATATATATATAATGATTCTATGTCTGCATTTCATTTTTAAAGCAATATACTTAATTATATAACTGAATATTTGTAAATACAGTAACTAAACAATTAAATTTTTTTATCCACTTAGGAGCTTTAGTTGACACAGATTACTGGGATAATCGAAAGCGCTCCCAAGTGGATAAAATTTTTTAATTATTTAGTTACTGTATATATATATCATATGATGGAATTAGAATCCATTATGTTGCCTTAATAAAATACTTTAATAAAAATATAAACAAATATTATAGACAACTACATCAATAAATATTTAATTTATTACATCGAATCGATTTTCGTTCAAAATGAACCTTTTCAAGATGTTAGAATAAATCAAAAAGTCGCGCGATTTATATTAACGTTTTATATTAACGTAGCACACACTTATTGTTCAAATTAAATCCTAAAAATTATTAAAAATTTTTAATATTTAACTGACGACTTTCAATTCAAATTCACGGATTCCTGGTGCTAAATTCAGAAACTTAGCATCCTTTACCCTTAATAATAAAGGCTTCATAAAAATTATGACAAATCAAGGACACAGTTTATAAAATTTACCATCAACAATCAGAAGACACGGATGACATCAAATGTCTGTAGAGTTAAAAGAAATCAGATGACATATATTCAATATAGCAGTTTTCTTAATCTTGTTTATAAAAATCTTTAAGTAAACTAAAAGATATTATATCCATTGAATTATATAAAAACTTGCATTTTTCTTTAGTAGTCTAAAGTCATTTCTTCGTTAATATTAATACTTCTATGACGTTCTAATTTAAAAGCATTTCTAAAATTTTCTTCAATAATATTTCATATGATGGAATTAGAATCCATTATGTTGCCTTAATAAAATACTTTAATAAAAATATAAACAAATATTATAGATAACTACATTAATAAATATTTAATTTATTACATCGAATCGATTTTTGTTCAAAATGAACCTTTTCAAGATGTTAGAATAAATCAAAAAGTCACGCGATTTGTATTAACGTAGCACACACTTATTGTTCAAAATTAAATCCTAAAAATTATTAAAATTTTTTAATGTTTAACTGACGACTTTCAACTCAAATTCACGGATTCCTGGTGCTAAATTCAGAAACTTAGCATCCTTTACCCTTAATAATAAAGGCTTCATAAAAATTATGACAAATCAAGGACACAGTTTATAAAATTTACCATCAACAATCAGAAGACACTGATGACATATATATATATATATATATATATATATATATATATATATAGTTATATATATATATATATATATATAAGTAGTTCATATCTATGATAATTTAATTTTAAAGTTACATATATACACAAAGTCATGAATAAAAGGTTATCAAAAATATAGTGTACAGTATAATATTTATTTAAATGCATAATCATCCCGCTCTAATATTCATACCCATGATACACATATTTAAAAATTACTACACTCATAAAGTGTATAACAAAAATAAAACTTAACTTTTTCTACATTTTTCTTGTTATATAAAAATTGGTAAAAATGAAATACACAAAACACAATTTCTACATTTTAAATTGATAAATTTTAAATATTTTTTTCTTCATAATGTGCAGAAACAACAGCTTCTAGTCAGATTACAGTTTGCAATGTGAATTACAAAAATTAAAATGTATAAATTTCAATTTTTTTAAATTTATTTGTCAAACTGGGAAAATGAATCGATATATTTTTAAATAGTGGATATTGGGGTTCTACTCTATATGATGAAATACCTTATCTTTGGATTTGTCATAGACAGCAGAGAGAATGTTCTTCACTTTAATATTTTACTTAAAAAGATAAGATATTTAATCTGATGTACATGGTAAAGTTGACTGAACTAATAAAGTATTTGTTAGATTTCTCTATTTTGTTAAAAAAAATGAAATTATTTGATCTTTCTTTTTGCATTTAGTAGAAAATTTCCAGATCTATGTAGAATATAGTTTAGAAATTAAACTATGTCAAAATGAAATATAAATATATTGTCAGTTCTAGAGGTTAAAATATTTTTAGAATTTGGTTTTAAATGATTTAAATGTGGTAATCTAGATATATATTGAATAAAATAATACATTGAACTTTAAAAGTAAATAAAATAAATGTGGAATCATTGTCATAATTATTTATGTTATAAACAGTCTAACGTTCAAAATATCTGTGAAAAAATGAATGGCCAATTTTATAGTAGGATAAAAGATGAAACAGTATTTAAATAGCCATTTCAGCACAAAATTCATTTCAAAAGCTTCTCATAGATAAGGAATAAAGAGAAGCAAATACTACTTGATAGATAAAGAATAAAGAGAAGGAAATACTCGTTGATCAATTATTTATGAAGATTTGAGCAGTTTTTCATTATTTTTTTAAGCTCTAGATGTTAGCTGGATGACATACAAAGAATACTGCTAACTTTTATTTTATAACTTACCTATATATGCTATTATTTTATATATAGTAGTGAATACATACACTATGGTACTTATTACAAATGCATCTTTACCCAGAGATTTGATTGCTTTCAGTTAGTTAATATGTTGAATACTTCGATAGCATGTGTTAAAATTCTTAGAATGTTGGAGGAATCGTATTATTTGCTTGGTAAATATAGCAATATAAGATTTTAAGATATATGGCAGCTCTTAAAAGAAAAGCATCTATAGTTTCAATGATGACCAGAAGCTAGTGCTGAAAATCCGACATCAAAAATTGCATTAATATTTTTATGTCTTTATTTTTTTATATTTCAAAATTAAGTGTGGGGAAAACAGTCGTAAATTATTAATATTGCCCTGTGTGTTTTAACGCAGTAGTAGATTGTCAGACTTTGGAATGTGGATCCTAGAATCGATTCTGGTGATAGCACTTCTGGGGCTTTATGAACTCTTGCGAATAAAGTCATCTGAATATTTGCTCTGAGCGGTTTAGTTAATCTTAGAATGTCAGATATCGAAATTTGAGGTCCTAAGATTAGTTCCGATGCTGGCAGTACCAAGCTCGAACTTCTTATTAACTTTTGAGCAATAAAGCATTTCGAATAATTTTTATTACTATTATTAATTTTCATATATATTAGCAAAGTAATAAATAAAACGGCTTTAAAATTTTTCACTTCAGGTTAAGGCTTTTCTAAATATCACTCACAGAAAAACACTGACAGGAAATGTTGATTGATTAACGAGTTTGTGTAGATTTCCATCTTTTTTTAATATTTTCTAGAGATAAAAATAGCTAGTAACATTTATTATATAAACACTGCATCTATAAGATGAATGAATATCTATTATATACATTATCTCAACAAAGAGAGAAGTATTGAGCTTATTTAAATTTTTTTTTTTTTTTACTAATTACATTTTTTTTCTGATTTTCAATTATTGTTTTATTTGTCTCTTAGATCTATTTTCAACTTTTTATATTTCAATAATGCCAATTTCCTATATATAGTGAACTACAAAGCTCGTTTATTAACATTATTTCAAAAGCTTTAACGTTTATTGGAAACAAAAGCTTTGTAAAGACATTTTACCGAACATTTTTAACCCGCTGCAATAAATAAAATCAATTTATTGTAAAAGTATAATTGGAAAAAAAAATTTAAATTATAACTACAACAATCAGATTTTTTTGTTGTTGTTATCGTAAATAAAAGTTTTATGAATGTAACCTTTTTTGCATACTTAAATTTTTTACATTAAAAAACTTTTTAAAAGCTATTTAAAAAGATATTGCATTGCCTAGAGATATTGCGTATCAAAATTTTCAACGTTGGAAACATATTCTTTAATTAATTTCTTACATTCGTATATATTTTCATGATAACTTCACTTGCGTAGACTTCTGTCTGATCTAAAAAAAAAATAAAGATAAACATCGGATCAGCACATATTTAGTATGATTCTTATCTAGCAGCAGTGACTTCTTTCTGTAAAATCGATATTAAATTTTTATTTTTACCGTCAATGCATTAAATTCATTTGACCAACCTAGAATAATGTAGAACCATACCTAAATAATGTGGTTAAGGACCATACGCAGGAAAAAAACAATTTTAAGCTTGATTAGGACATAAAAAAAAACTGTTTAAGACTTATTTAGGCTGTATTGGAATATCACATCATGAATAAGATAAATGGATGTATATATAGCTAAAAAATATGTATAAAAACAAATTCCTTTTCAGACATTCTTCCATTTTGTATAGTGCGAAAGAATAGCTTTGAATATATATATATATAGTTACTTTATGTACAGCTTATATGTAAATGTGAACAGATTTTTGATATGTCCAACATTTTGATTGGATCCCACCAACCATATTTCACTACTAAAGTTCATACAAGATAATTGCAGATGTATTATAAAGCTAGTATTAGCAACAAGCAAGTAATAAATATGAAGATTTTGGAATATATGTTCATATCTTATTACCCATGAAAATTATCACTTTACTAAATATTTCATATGATTGCACATCTTAAACGTTTTTTAAGATTTTTTAAATGTCATATATAATTAATATAATGGCAACCAATTTGTTATTAAAACATTAATATTAAATACTGCAGTTAATATTCATCTATCAAGGCAGAAAGTTATTTTATTAATGAATTGTGATCAAGAAACCAAATGTAAATATTGTAATGGTGACCAACTTGTTAAAACTCTATTATTTAGCACCATGGACACTTTCCATAATAGAAATTGTTTAGTTTCTTGATCAAGGTTTATTACAAATAAGCTCCTGACTTTGGCTTAACATTTTACCATATTGAAATAATTTACAGAAGATAATTGCAATGCTAAATAATCCAAGTTTTGTTTAATGATTAGAGAAAATGTATTATTTATACAAAATAAGTGACATATTTATGTTCACTATTAGTAGCATTCCAAGGCAGTTGATGAAAGAGGTTATTCTTGAAATTTTATGCTGCTGCAGAATGATGAGTTAAGTTTTCATATGGCATATTACCACCAAAACTATATTACACATGAAAATAAAGGTTGGATCTCTCCAGAATCATTTAACACCCACATATTTGATTTATTGACCAAAATATTTTTCATTGATTTGTATATAAATTATTCTAAATAAATTTCAACCTTTTTACAACTGATTATTAAGTTAAGTCAGTATATTGTGATGTAATGATGATGATTGAACCCCATCACAAGTTAGTATCAGCTATTTCCTGTAAATATTAATACACTAATAAGCTAAAAAATATTTTAAAGTTGTAGTTTTTGTTTACACATAATGTGGCCACTAGGTGGCACTGCAGAATCACCATGAAACCTGCAAGTGATAAATATACACTTGAAAAGTTTTGTTTCAGGTGTACAAATATTTTATTCTGTTTTTGTGTATCACAAAAAAAATTAGTACATTTTGTTTTGTTTATCTATCTAAAAGTTTTTAAGAAATGAAAATTAAGTTTTTTTTTTTATTATGTTGTAAAAGTATAATTAATTAAAATGGATTAAAATTATTAAATATTTTTTATTATTCTTATATTTTTTTTTTGTGAAGGAGAAAGGAATTTTGTTTTTTCTCTTATGAAAATTAGAGATACAATAAAGTATATTTCTTTATGTATGTGTATTGATTAAACCCATTATTTTATTAATTAATTAAAAGATTTGTCAGGTATTAAGTTAGATAAAAAATAACATTAAAAAACAAGATGACAGTGGTTTTTTCATATGTATTGCTATAAATTAAATTATAAAACTAAAGTTGAGAAATTTGTCCTTAGATTATAGCAGAAAAATGTCATGCCACATTGCTGAAAGAATAACTTTGATGGAAAAAGTTAATTGAAGCTCTATCCTGAAACTGAGGAAAGCTGGTAAAAACTGCACAACCATATATCATTACAGATTGCCATCAATTGCTTGCAGAGAATAAATATTGTTGTTGCTTGTATTATAAATTCTTGCCTTGCAAAAATGCTATTTCCTAGAATGGTTAAAGAAATAAAATTGGAGTAGAGAAGCTCAGTAGTATACCAGTTTTTCTCTCATAAACATGTAAACATATATATCATTGGTTTGTAGGCAAATAAATGCCTAATGGAACAAATGATTGTGTAAAGAAGATCAATAAATCTAAAAAATGTAAATTTTTGTACCTCCTGTTTATAGTTTTATACATGAAAAGTATATTAGAAATTGTGAGCTAATGAACCATTTTTTTAAAAGAAAGAGGAAAGTATACTAACAAATTAAAACATTTTCTTATTAGAACTATTTAAAAGGATTTAGCTCCAGATATTTTTTCACGTCTCTCACTAAGTTAATTTTTTAAATTATATTTTGAACCTATCTAATATATAGCATTATTTTGTTATATATTAATACAATTTATGAAGTAAGCAATAGATAAACATGGCTATGCATATGTGTGAGATATAATTGTATTTGAAATCTACCAAATTTATGGACCTTATTTTTTTTTATTGTAAATGCAATTGATAATTAATTGCACATACATATGTATTGTACCAATATTGTGTTGGTACATAATAATTTGTTTAAAAAATTATTAGAAATAAAAATCTTTCATAAAAGAAAAATAAAAGTAAAAGTTAAGAGTTCTTTTTTTTATTGCTGTCGAAAATGCAAAATTAAAAGTAAGAGTTTTTTGAAATAAAAGGTTACAGTTAGTTCATTAAAAGGGGGGGGGTTGTTTAGAAGCATCAAGTTAAAAGTTTTATAAAAGAAGTAAATAGTTTTTTTTAGTATTATCAGTTGAAATACAACTTAAAGTTTAAAAATATAAATCTCTTTTATTTAAATTAAAGAAAAAAATGTCATCTTAAAACTAGTGTTGAATTTAGAATAGAAATTATATATATGTGTGTGTGACTGTAAATGTAATAAGTATATGCATATTAAATATTAAAAATAAATGAAAGTTAAAATATAAAACAACATGTTTGCATGGCTAGTAATTAAAAGTATAAAATGACAAATTCAGCGATGGCTATTAATTAAAATATAAAACAACAGAATTAAAACGCTTATCTCCAAAAGATTAGCTACTAATGAAAAAAACTTTGACAACAGATATTGCCTGATTATATCAAAATGAAAACACATCGTATGTATAAATAGACAATTTTTTATTGGACAGTTAGTCAAGTTAATTGCATCAGAGTTGTATTAGAGTTGAGTTTGAGTTGATTTCAGAAAACAGTTCACTTCAGAAATCATTTGAGATTAAAGTTGAAATCAAAAATACAGTGTTAAAACCTTGGAAAACATATGACTTTCTCCAGCCTTGAGTCTGGTAAAACAGAAAAACCTGTCTGTGAATAGGATAATGCTTATATAACAACTTGAAGAGTCGTTGTCAATATTTAACTCTCTCCAGGAATAATACCGATGTATAGGAATGAAACCTCCACAAGGAAACTTCAAATCTAACTGGTTAGAAATATTTCATTAGAAGCAGCAAACAGCAAGATGTATCCATGTTCAAATTCCTAGGTAAAAACATTTTCTTATATTCATTTCTAAAGTAGCCATCGCATTCGTAAAGCTCCAAGAGCCAAGTTTAAGAACTCTATAGTACACATATATGAACTATTAATATGTGTGTTTAAAAGGTTGTGTGTATTCATGTGCTAGTATATTGATTTCATTATATTTTAAATTCCAATTATTAGTTAATGCTTTCTCATAAGATATTACAGTGTGCAAATTATATATGTGCATGTATTATATTAGTAAATATGGTTTATAAAATATTTAAAACTAGTTTAATAATGTTAATTAAAATAAATTGTCTTTAAACTAAAACTTTATTTGTCGGTCAATTCTTTTCACTACTAATTGAAACTATATTTTATTATTGATTACAAGTAGATGAGCTAGTCTTGGGTGTAACTTAGGCATTGTGTTAGTGGCCATTGTTTAAAGTGTGTTATTTGTCTTTTGGATGAATAACTGGTGCCCATGTATACAAAACAAAAAAGTGCTTTGAACGTGATATTGAATTCAACAGTCGAGAAGAAGTCATGTCCTGGAAATGTAATGCTTGTTATATATTTTATAGCTATTGTTTGGACATACATATATATTCTTCTCTGCCTAAGAGGCTGGTGTTTTGAACCTTTCATATTCGAACCCAGTATAAATGGCTTTTCCGAATGTTGGGGCTGGATCTAAGAAACAATAGCAATTAAATACTTTGTTTCTTATTTGAAAATTTTTTTATACAAAAGCTAAATTATGTATGTGAAACTGGTTTAATTTTGAAAAAAGAATTGACCGAAAACTTTTTTCTTTAAACGAAAACTTTTTTCTTTAAATGAAAAGAGATTTTGACATTTATGCAATTTAAAATAAATTATTCTTTTAAATTAAAGACAGTTAGATATTTTGGGCAAAGTTAAAGCATTAAGAATGGGTAGAGAAAGGCCTAGGGGGTGGAGTTAGTCATATGTTCCATTTTAAAAAGAAATAAATAAACAATAGTATTTAAAATTAGTTTAATGTAAGTGCTAGTTTAATAGAAAAAAACAACAACTTTGAAATTGAAAGTTTCGAAAATGGATGAAATAAAAAAAGAAGAGATATCTAAGACACAGATGATGATAAAAATGATGCAAGAGTTCAAAGAAGAATTGTGTCAGAAATTTGACCGAAGTCAGCAAGACCTCAAAGAAGAATTCTGTCAGAAATTTGAGCAAAGTCAGCAAGATCTCAAAGAAGAAATGTGTCAGAAATTTAAACAAGGTCAGCTAGAACTTAAAGAAGAAATTAATCAGGTCAAAAGAGAAATTAATGAACTCAGAGCAGAAGTAAGAGCAATAAGATGTGAGATAACAGTAAAGGTAGACAAGAACCAAGAAATAATAGAGTTAGATTTAATTAAAGAAAATCAGGAAGTTGAGGTGATAAAAGACGTGAAAATTGAACTAGAATCAGATAGCATCACAATAGAGGAAGTAGAAACAAATGTAGATCAAGAAATAGAAGAGAGACATAAGTTCAAGGTAGAAGATAGTGTAGAAAAGTTTTTACAAAATTTAAAAAAGGTTAAAGTAAAAGTTCGTGTTTGTTTTAAACAGAGATTTAAAATGAAGAGAAAAAATAGAAAAAAATATTCACGGTTAGGAAAAATATGGAGGTCTGCGAAGCTTAAAGGTTTTCTAATCTATAAAGCAGAAAATAGAACAGAACAGGAAAGAGATAAAGCAACAAACTTTAATCGAGGGATAGACGTGAGAATATGGAGTATAATTTATATTAGTGAATTAGTAGAAAGAAAAAAAGGAACCTCCAGACATAGTTTAAGAGTTAGTAAAAGGGACGGAAAATTAAAGAATATGGAAACAAAAAGGACTGGAAATGGACAATGAGCACAAATATGATTATTCTAACGTAAATAAATCTAATAAATTTAAATCTGAAACTTCTATTTAAAACTAAAATAATAAATTAAAAAATAAATGAATAATGATAAATGAAATGTTTGAAAGTAATAATAATAATGGAGGCTTCGTAAAATAAAATTTTTTTTTTCTCCACACACATATTAAGAAAGAAAAATGCTCATAAATAAACAGTTAAAAAAAAGTCAATCAATAAAATCAAGTTAAATAAATGGGTCAAATTAATGATTTAAAAGTAAAGTTTGTAGGTTTAAATAAATGAGTAAGATAATGGAAATATGTAGAATAGAAGCAAATTAAACAAATAAATATAATATATCTGTAGAAAATAAAGTAGCATAATAAAATAAAAATAGTTTTTAAATATAGGTAAGGTAATAAAATGAAATAAATAAATGGTTTAAAGTAATCAAAATAAATAAAATCTTTGTATAATAATGAAGGGCAGTAAAATAAAATGGTTTTCTAAGTACACACACATTAATATATAAGGTAAACAAATGGTTTAAAAGTAATACCGTAATATAAATAAATATGTAAACTGATGTCCAGGATAGTTTAGAATAGTATTATAAGATTAAATAAATATGTAAAATAATGTTCATAAACCATTCAGAATAATATTGTAAAATTAATATAAATAAATGTTTAAGTAATATTCATGTGAATTTAAAAAAAATATTGCAATGTTAATAAATAAAATATAAAGTCAATCTAAGTTATATTAAGAAAGTATAAGGGTTTGAAATTAAAGGGATGAGGGTAGTATTGAAATAAGTTTCAGATAAGGATAAGTGAAAGCTGTTGACTGGATAAAATTTAGTACCTGTAATAGACTTATCAGGGATCATTCTTCTTTTAAAATGCACACTGGGGACACCCAGCATAAGACATAAGTCACTTTTTCAGGGGAGAATCCCCATATCTCGTACCTCATTTTCAAAGCATAAGACGGAATGGACAGTTGATGAATCCTGCCATTTCACAGTGACCTTTTCTGTGTCAAAGTCCGGTCAAAAGAATTGGCATCTGAAGCTTCATTTTCAAATGTGTAAGTCGGTATGAGTCAGTGAATCTGCATCCACCTCATCTCCAAAGATCCCTGGACCACAAATTTAGTTTATCCTCATGGTCACTATCCAGGACTAAAATCATTGTAAGCAATGTTTCCAGCATTGAAAGGAGTAAAGTATAATTGAAGATTGACCTTAGCATGTAAAGTAAAAGATATTACAAAGCAAACTTAGAAAATTAATAAATATTTAAAATTAAGAATTAAAGTTGTCAGAGATAAAATGGTCAAAAATGATACATTTTACTCTCAAACGAGGGCAGTGTAATGTACCAATATTGTGCTGGTACATAATAATTTGTTTAAAAAATTATTAGAAATAAAAATCTTTCGTAAAAGAAAACGTAAAAGTAAAAGTTAAGAGTTCTTTTCTTTATTGCTGTCGAAAACGTAAAATTAAAAGTAAGAGTTTTTTGAAATAAAAGTTTACAGTTAGTTAATTAAAAGGGGGGAGGGGTCTTGTTTAGAAGGAGCAAGTTAAAAGTTTTATAAAAGAAGTAAAGAGTTTTTTTAGTATTATCAGTTGAAATACAAGTTAAAGTTTAAAAATATAAATCTCTTTTATTTAAATTAAAGAAAAATGGTCATCTTAAAACTAGTGTTGATTTTAGAATAAAAATTATATATATGTGTGTGCAACTGTAAATGTAATAAGTATATGCATATTAAATATTTAAAATGGCTACTAATTAAAAGTATAAAATGACAAATTCAGCAATGGCTATTAATTAAAATATAAAACAACAGAATTGAAACGCTTATCTCCAAAGGATTAGCTACTAATGAAAAGAACTTTGACAACAGATATTGCTGGAGGATATCAAAATGAAAACATGTTGTATGTATAAATAGCCAATTTTTTAGTGGACAGTTAGTCGAGTTAATTGCATCAGAGTTGCATTAGAGTTGAGTTCAGAAAACAGTTCAGTTTGGAAATCATTTGAGATTAAAGTTGAAATCAAGAATGCAGTGTTAAAACCTGGGAAAACATACGACTTTCTCCAGCCTTGAGTCCAGTAAAACAGCAAAACCTGCCCATGAATAGGATAATGCTTATATAACAACTTGAAGAGTCACTGTCAATATTTAACTGTCTCCAGGAATAATACTGATGAATAAGAATGAAATCTCCACAAGGAAACTTCAAATTTAACCAGTTAGAAATACTTCATTAGAAGCAGCAAACAGCAAGATGTATCCACATTCAAAATCCTAGGTAAAAACATTTTCTTATATTCATTTCTAAAGTAGCCATTGCATTCATAAAGCTCCAAGAACCAAGTTTAAGAACTCTATAGTACACATGTACGAACTATTAATATGTGTGTTTAAAATGTTGTGTGTATTCATGTGCTAGTATACTGATTTCATTATATTTTAAATTCCAAATATTAGTTAATGCTTTCTCATAAGATATTACAGTGTGTGAATTATATATGTGCATGTATTATATTAGTAAATATGGTTTATAAAATATTTAAAACTAGTTTAATAATGTTAATTAAAATAAATTGTCTTTAAATTCAAGCTTTATCTGTCGGTCAATTCTTTTCACTACTAATTGAAACTATATTTTGTTATTGATTACAAGTAGATGAGCTAGTCTTGGGTGTAACTTAGGCATTGTGTTAGTGGCCATTGTTTAAAGTGTGTTATTTGTCTTCTGGATGAATAACTGGTGTCCATGTATACAAAACAAAAAAGTACTTTGAACGTGGTGTTGAATTCAACAGTCGAGAAGAAATTATGTCCTGGAAATGTAATGCTAGTTATATATTTTATAGCTATCATTTGGACATACATACTCTCTGAGTATGTTCTTCTCTGCCTAAGAGGCTGGTAGTAAGATCGCCATGGATCAAACCCGGTACAGTATATGTGTGCATAAATGAAATGTTAATTATTTTATTTTGTATAGTAATATATAATCTTTTAAAAGTCAATGTTCTTATAATTATTTATTAAATTTTAATAATGTATGTGTATATGTGTATATAACAACATATCTATGTGTAACTCAAAGAAAAAGGGAAAGGGAATTTTAACTTATTTCTTAATATTATATGTCTGTAATATGTCGTTTGGATTTTAAATGCTGATTGTGGGTTTTATTTATTTTATTTACTTAATATAATAAATTAATTACTAAGTTGAATCAGCAGTTGGTATTCAATTTATAAGTGCATCTCATTTCTCAATAAATATAAATTATAAATTTTATTTTGTCCCATTTTTAAACTGTATACCACTTACCTTGAAAGTTTAAGAGTTTTTACTGAGCTTGAATCTGGAATATGTTGTAGGAATTGTAGGTGGATGTCTCTATAAGAATCTTTTTATAATACTCTTTCTCTGAAATGGAGAAAGTGGTGCATAGAATCCATGTGATTTAGGCTTTACAAAAATATTTTATTGATGGCAAGTTTTGTTGATCCTTATAGGAATTGATACTAAAAGGGGAATCAGGAATTATGACTTATGATTATTAGTTTGATCCCCTTTTTATTAATATAGATTTTTTGTGTTGGGTGTGTTGTTTTAATGGGTTTGAAATTATATCATATGTGTGTGTGACGTTAAATTGATTTGTTTTATCCATATGTGAGGCCTGTATTAGTGAATTTAACTGAGTTAATTGGATTTCACTGTTTAGAAAATTCTATCACCCTAAGTATATCTGGAATTAGTGGTGTAAAGTTACAAAATAGAGTGATGTAGTATGAGGTAAGTTCCTGGTATAATATATATCTTAAAATTAAAATTTACTAGGTCTTTGATAATCTTAATTGATTATCCTGATAATTTCTTTGTTATTTTTCCTCTTATAATTTTTATCTCATGGTTACAACAAAAAACTACATCTTTATTTATTTTTTATAATAGTTACTGGCATCCTGGTTACTTGTATCAAGGTAATGGAGATCTACATATCATTCTGACAAACAAATTTGCATTAGTGAATCTGAAAGTGCCGCCTGCATTTTAGCACATTATTAGAGTAGATTAAATATATTGCTTTGTAAGGAATTATTTTGATTCCCAAAAAATGAATTCGATATCTACTCTTACTTTAAAATGTATTTCTGCTGCTTAAAAATAATCCTGCTTTAATCAAGCAAATCATAAAATCACTAAAAACATATCATCATACTTTTGATTTAGTGTAAGTTGTATAAATAAATATTTTTATCTACTCTATACCTTATTTTTATTTTTATTCAAGCCTATCAAATAGATTTAATGTCTGCAGAAAAGTAAAAAAGTTTTGTGATAATTATATAAATTATTATATTCTCTTTAACTAATATGTTGACTCTTTAGTCTGTTTATTTGACATCTTGCAATACTGTTTTTAACTTCTTTTTCAGTGAACTTTATGAAATATTTCAACAATATCTGAATTGTAGATCTCCATTGCATATTATTAAAATTATAAATAAATCTTAGTTACTTTAATATTGTTACAAACAAATTTGTAGTTCTTTTATTATTATTATTATTATTATTATTATTATTATTATTATTATTATTATTATTATTATTATTATTATTATTATTATTATTATTATTATTATTATTATTATTATTATTATTATTATTATTATTATTATTATTATTATTATCATCATCATCATCATCATTATTATTATCATCATCATCATCATCATTATTATTGTTACTATTATTATTATTATTATTATTATTATCTAAAATGCATTCTTGCAGTTATATTAACCCATGTAATATTTCAATTAAATTATCATTTGAAAACTAAATCAATACTATGAACAATATATACCTCTCCATTCTTATCTATCCTAATTGCATTAATAGCTTTAATATTAATCTCAGCTTGTCTTATATTATTATAACAGCTGCCCTGTATACATTTGGAATTTTATATTATTATATAATATCTTAACATTTAAAGCAGAGCAACTCATGTATTATAATTATTCACTGTATTGCTTATTTTATTTTTTACTTATTATATTTCAATACATATTCATTACAGCAAAAAGAAGTAATGAATCGATTATTAAACAAATTAAGCTTCAATGCTTAATACAATTCAAATTACTCTGATAAGAGAAGCAAGAAAACATAGGCATATTTCTCTTTAATACTAAGTTATTTCTATAAAAGCACTACATTCAAGTTTAATTCTGTGATTAATTTCATCCACTGTATTTCCATCTGTATTAATAATCTAATCAATGTATTTGTAGTTAACTTCTTCTTACTCATCATTATCAATTTTTATTTTCTTCTTTTAAGAAAATCCATTGAATAGTATTTTAGTCTTCTTAGCATTTCCCTGTAACCCCACTTTCTTACTTTAGCTCTTGCAATATTTTCTGAAACTCTAAAGTAGTATTTGCAAAAACAATTACATCATCTGGAAAATGTAGATGCCTTTCATAATCTCCACTTATTTTTACTCCCTTAGCTTTCTATTTGAATCCAAAAAATACTTTTTGCAAAACTGCTCTGAAAAGTTTTGGGGTTATGGAGTCAGCTAAACTCTGTGTGCACCACTGGAAGAAATCAGCCGGACTGAACATTAATGCACCATTTTCTAATGTGCATTACTAAAAATTTATTGAAGTGATAACTTATTTTAAATTTGATATAAAAATATTTGATATTTCATTCATCTACTGCTCTGAATTTAAAAAAGTAGGTAATTTATTGAAAATATTTTAATGTCATATTACATTGCCAGTGATTTATAAAAAATGTACTAAATTTGAACAAATTATATTGAATATAAATGAATTAAATGTTAATTTTAAAATTTTAGTTTAACTTAAATAAAAGTATTTACAAACTAATAAATAAACAGCAAATCAACAAATTAAAATTTAAATTTAAATAAAAGCACCTCAATCATGGTTAGTTTTATTATTAATATCATCCATTATGTTTCCACTTCTATTAATAATCTGACCAAAACATTTGTATTTGATAGTTTTTTTAATTCATCATTATTAAACTTTATTTTTTTCTGAGAAATTTCACTGAATATTAATCTTGTTAGCATTTTCTTTAAATCTACTCTCTTACTTTCATCTGATAATAATTGCAACATTTCCTAAAATTCTGAAGCATCTGTGAACTCTAGTCTTAAATAATCTCATTTGCTTTTAGTTTTTTTGGTTCCTATTTTAATCCACAAATGGAAAACTACTTTAAAAAGTTTTGGAGATATGGAATTACTCATAACTTTAAACCCATTTCAATGATAATATTCTTAATAATACTATATAATCTAATCACTGATGTTGTATTTTTATAAATATTTTTCAGAATATGATAATATCCCAAGTCTATATTTTGATGGTCCAATGGTTTAATTATTGTCAAATGCTTATAAAGTTAAATGCCTTTTTATTATCATACCAACATAATACTGCAGTATATTATAGTACAGAATTTACTTATTATATATAATGATTATACTTTGATTATAGTTAAAATATTACTGTACTTATGTTTTTTATTGCGTATTTTTAACATTGTTTATTATAATTTATGATACAACCATGATATATTAGACTTTCCCTATAAATGGTGAAAAAATCATAAAATAGCAAAATACCTTGACAATATATAAAAACAAAGTGTATTAACAATAAATTTTAAAATGTATATATTAGCCAAAATATGTTTTATTTAATTTATTTTTAATATGAATTCCATTCAAGACAAAAAAGATGTCATCTTAAATCTAAATTATTTTTGTTAAAAAAAATAAAGAAAAATATTTCTGACATTATACAATTAATAATAAACTTTGTATGATGAAGTAGTACTAAACATAAGTTGAAAGAATTCTTTAATTTATTTCTGAATTATTCAAGTACTAATGATTTTCATTATGATTGTAAAAGAAAATACTAACAAAAAATAATTATTTTTTTCAGTACAGAACTTTTTAAAATAAAATTTTGATCATAAGCAGCAATAAAATGTACTGAAAACAAATTTTAAACTCTATAGATTATTTCAAAAACAATTTTTATTTAATTAATTTCTAACTAATATTTTTAATAAAAATTTTAATTTGCCTTAGGCAAAGAATTGTCATTTTATACTAAAACAATTTAACAGTCATTAGGGATCACTCCACTACACATGTGCTGTATAGATTTAAACACTTTTAAGGAATACTCTCTTTATAACTGTTTAAATAATTTAGCCAAAATTAAAAAAGGGGAAACATTTAATTATTTACATTATTAAAAATACATCATTTATTTGTACATTTTGATGTATTTTTTTATTTTATTATGATTGCATTCATAGAATAAATAAAACCATTAACTGTTTTTTTCTTTAAAAAAAAAAACAAACAAAAGAACCAATACTGCAAAAACAAATTCAAAGTTTAAATGATTATATAATTAAAAAAATGAAAAACTTTGACAATAGAACACAAATTGCACAAGAAAAAAAAATTTAAATTTACAATTTGCTAATTAACTGTGTTTGAAATACTTTTATTGATTTTAGAAAATCTGTCTATTTATTAGTTAACTTGATTTTTTTTAAGTTACAATGAAATTTTAAAATCAAAGTTTAATATATTTAAATTCAGTAGAATTGCTTAAAACTTGATATACAACTAAATTATATCATACTATACCATTTGAACCATTTATCGTTTTAGTATGTCAACCATTTTGATAGATATGGAACAGAGGGTGGGAAAAAATATAAAAAATATTCAACAATTTTATTTATTGCACTTAACTATTATTTTTAGAATTTTCATTTGGTTTAAATAATTGTCACAAGAGGGGAATTTTAATTTTTTTGTTCAATTTAATAATATTTTAAAAACTATTTTAAGCTCTTAATGTACATACACATATTTAGTATGTGTATATAATTATATATTATAATAAATCAATTACTAACTTTGCTATTTAAAATTGTTTTACAGTTTAATTTCTATTTTAAAATAATTGTTTAAAAAACTGCTTAACTAGAAATTTACATTATTTAAAACAATAGTGAAAAGTTAAAAAAGAAAACTGATAATTTTTTAAAATAATGATTGTGAATTTTCTTCTTTAGAATTTTTTTTAAAGCAACTATTTTAAAATAGAAATAAAAACTGTCAAACAATTTTAAATATAAAACTTAGTTACAAATTTATTATACATATATAATTATGTACAATACATATTTTTGTATATAAGTCATTAAATATTTATTATATTCAGAAATTAATTAAGTCCATCCTACATTTATGTATTTATGTTAGCATACAGTATAGAACGCGTATGCATATATATAAGAAATTAGTAAATACGCATATATATATATATGCTAGTGAGTAAATAAGTGTAAACATATACCATATATGCAGTAAAGAAATAATGTTATAGAATTAAAACATTAGAAAATTTCTTTATTTAAAATATTATTCTAAAATTAATATTTGAAATTATAATATTTCTGCATATAGCATTAAATTATATAAATGTGTTACATATATAATAAAATGTTTTCAAAGCTTTAGATTTGTTTTTCGAAAAATATAATTTAGTAAAATTAATCCTTTTCACTGTATTCTGACCTACTTAAAATTTTAAGAATATAAAATAGATTTTAAAACCAACTATGAATAAATTAACCTGGTCAAAATTGGGAAACCCACCCGTAAAAGAAAATTGATAACAGCAGGAATCCCAGATTTCCAAGCATATAGTGAGTTAATTAGAAAAACAGATCTGAAACTACTAAGACAGGCGAGAGGGGGTGAGCTAGTATATAATCTTATTGCAGCCATTTTTAAGACACTCAATTCATTACTAGTCACTTCAATTTTAAGTATTTTGTAAAATTGTGAATGATGATGATGATGGGATAAAAGGGCAATGTCTTGTTTTTGAGCCTGGAAAGATGGTCTACAGGATGCGGAGAAAGATGAACCAAAAGCTGATGCCACCTAAAGAAAGCACTCAAGATCAAGTCACCTTGCCACAGCAGAAAAGTTATAGTGGTAACAGAACTCCATCAATCTAAAATTAACTTTTAAATTATACTTCATAACTCCTAAAGCTAGCTAAATTTATTATCAATGGTCAGAATAATTTAATGTATTCTCAATTTTTGAATTTCAATTCGTCAAGTTAAAATGTAACTTTTATTTTCTTTTATTTAAATTATAAATCTTGCTTGATTTTAACTGATTTATTTTAACTGATCTTAAATATGTTCCCAACTTGTTTTATATATTTTAGCCTAATAACATTTGCTTTTATTGATAATTCTCATAAATAGATTAAATTTATATTGAACTGAGTTAATGTAATTTAGGCTATTTTATTCCATTCCCTTTTAAACTAAGCAAATAAAGCCAAATTTCAGATTTCACTTATGAGAAATCTTATTTCTAAATTTATGTTTCTTTTAGGTAAATCTATCCAATATTATTTTCTTTTCAATTATGTATTTGTTTATGCTATATTTGTTCAGAATGGAGTTTACTTGTAATTAAATGATTAGTGAGAAGTGATTAGATATTCTCACACATATGCAATTTCATATTTATTAATGCACAAACAAAACTCCTTTCTGAATGGATTAAATAAATCTTATTTAAGATTTATAATTAAAAGCTTATAAATGCTTTAAGATAGGTTTTCTTTAAATGAAATATTTAATTAATCTTTAGCTGAAGTGATGAAATATGGCATAAAGCTAAAATTTAATATTGTAATTATCCAAAAATATGCTGTAATCCTCCCTAGAGTTATATAAATGCCTATATAGATGACTTAGAAAATTAGATTCATAAGTTTTCCTTAATAGCATAGTTATAGATGCTAGATTATGAACTGATTTACAGTAGTTTCATGAAAGGAAACTATTGTTTTGCATCATAATTTATTATATAATGATGTATTTAGCAGGGTGAATGTGTCCTTGGAAAATGCATTAGTGTATATACTTGTTGCTGTATATCATATTCCAATAGGCATAGGTTTTAAGGGCCACCCCATTACTCTTAGTTCAGACAACTATCTTCTTCAGATTGGCATAGGTTTTAAGGGCCAGCCCATTCTTCATATACTGGACCAAATGATCCAGAATATTATAATTAGTTATTCGATTACCTGGATTAAAAGGTCTCATTTTCACAGCAATGGGTATGGTAGAAGGGAACCGGTACTTGGTATGAATCCCATGAGCAAGCACACATCCGAGATGCACAGACTCAGATTGTATACTTTGTAAGTGCCTTAGTATCTAAAATCTGACTGCCTATTATCAGTTCATCCTGCCATAATAATATATATTTCAGCATTGATCTGAAACAGAATTTAATTTTATAGGCATATAAGCTATATAGAGAGTATGTTAAATAATATGTGTTTAATAAAATATTCTTTATAATGATAATCACTTCTGCTAGCTTCCTAAAGCAAATCTAAGTCCAAATATATAGCATAAAGTAGGTATAGGTTATCATGAGCACACTAAACCAACTTGTCATGTAGTAATAAGTCTCATGAAAATGTAACTTGGTAAATCTGTGAGTGATATATATATATATATATATATATATCACTCACAGATTTACTATATTCATATATTATATATATATTTGTAATGGAATGTACTTGCTGCATTCCATTTAAATTGAAGAAAGAAGGCCCCAAACATTGGGAAAGCCAAATATAATGGAATGTATCTTTATATGATCTCAAATGAAAATAAACATATGAATTTTTGCAACAATAATCATTAGTTAACCAAGCCCCTAACTTTGATACACCAAATGTAATGAATAATTAAACGAACATATTATGCTGACCACGTTGTGGCATCCAAATGTAATGGAACATACTTTTACTCCATTATACCAATCATCAGTTAACTGGGACCAACAGTTTGTGGTGCCAAATGTAATGGACAATATATTATATAAACATATTATACCTCAAATGTAATGGAACATCAATATATATACCAAAACTGCTTGTATCCCTAGAGTTATCACCTGTGGGTGAACTAAAAGATCAAATATTAATAAAGTGTAATACCTAAAATCTTCATCTGTGAATGAGACAATCTATATAATCATATTGTAACTTTATTATTTTCTTTTATTTACTTCATTATTTAAATTTTGGCTTTTATTAAATTTATTTAAATTTTAACTTCTGCTTAGTGTCTCAATTTTGTTCATTATTAATTAGTTAACTATTAGTATTTAGTTATCATGAATCACAATCCATATTTAGTAACGTTGATCACGCTACACCTATATAGCCATACTTTGAAATATGTTCATTTCCCATAGTCTCATGTTTTATCAATGTGCTACTGCTGGCATGTGAGTTAAGAAAATACTGGTGTAGCCTCATATATGTCACCGTAAGATAGTAAATCTTTGAGCGTTAGTAAAGTAACTGAGGTGAGATTGGATTCGAGGTCTCAACAACCTCATTTCAATCAGCCTTGGGATGATTTACTAAAACTCTGGATTTTGTTGCACGAATGTACAGATATGACCATTACAGTATATCAACTATTTTGATTATTCAACCAATTTAAAGTACAATCAAGTTTTACATTATCATTTATTGTGCCAATACTAAAAACTTAAAAATAATAGCGATAATTTTTTTAAAAAATATTAAATGCTTTTGCCTTCCACTAAAAAAAAAAAAAAATTGTTTCTTCAATTACAATTGGAATTTTTAGATTTAACTTGAAATAAAAGCATGAAATTTTCAGAAATTAATTAAGTCAATCCCTATTTTTTATAACAAGGGATTGACTTAATTAATTTCTGGACCCACTCTCTCCATGCTTTATTTTAAGTTAAATATAAAAACTCCAGTTGTGGTTGAAGAAACAGATATTTTATTTCTTTTTAGTGCACAGTGAATAAAAGCATGTAATATAAACAATTTTTTTTCTCTATTATTGTATAAGTTACTTTCAAATTTAATGACTTGTGATTAAAAATTATTGCAACTGAAATATTTTTAGTATATAATATATTTATCATAAGATTAGTGCTTTTTATTAATAACATTTTATTCAATTTATCACTTATTTTTTAATTTTAAGATTTATTTTTTATTTTGAATTAAGATAATGAATTAAGTTTCATGCAGTAGGAGCTGACTGCTGGAACAAACCTGTAGATAGAAATAACATTTCCTTACATTTGAAGTGAATATTTGAGTATATGTATAAATCATATATTATCCCAACATAATGGGTTTATTTCTGACTGGAAATTAATACTTTATTTATCCACCATTAACCTTTTTGATGATATATAAACTTAATACATGAAATAATTTGTTCAATATATACTCACATTTTATGAGACTTTTTTTTTTAAAATAAAAATTTGAATTATTTTCTACATGATAATAAATTAAATTATTTATAAAAGAACATGCATATTTATAAAATCTTCAAAAAATAAAAAATAAAATGGTTACAAATCAATTCAACCATTACTAATTAAATTTTAGATCTGAAAATATTTAAATTAAATACATAAAATTGAATTAAGATCTTACCAAATTTTTCTGAAAACATATTGATATTATCTTTTTATAATTTCACCTTCTTTATTTTCATTTTACTGTTTTTTACAATTATTTACTTTGTTTTGACATGCAAGATTTACTTTTAATAAAATTTATTTTTCATAATGTTCAAAATAACTATCTTCTTAGCAGTTTAATCTCTTTAGTTATGAAATTTCTTCCAAATCTTGGATTTTCCATAGCTATTCTGTAATAGCAGTAGGTTGGATGAGTTTCAACTTTTTGATGATTAATTTTCTTTACGTAATCACTTTTTTAATCTGTTAACTGATTTTTATGTTTTTACAGATCTTTGGTTGGTAAGCAGACTACTGACTCAGGGATTCATTTCATCTTGTTAAATGTTGGTCAGAAAATAAAAACCAATTTTTATGGCTATATATGTATTTTCCCCAGAAACTACATTTCTGGATAACTCAATTAAGATTGGTAATGTAACCGGCCACCTCTTCTACCATCTTATCTGATGTTTGATGACTTAAACAAAATAATATATATCTCAAGAAATGGACACATGAGCCAAACTGTAGACTAGATGGAATTCCTATGGCTGTCTAGTCGCCATAACACCTGTAGATAATATTAAAATACTACCTACCAAAGAAAATTCTGATACGAATTATTTATACAAATATTCTTTACTTGACACAATTTTTAAGTGTTGCATAAATAGGATTTAAGATAAATGAATAAAAGTTTCTGGTAGCCCTTGTCTCTTGAGTAAGATCTAAATATAAAAAAATATCTACGGGGGAATATATTTATGAGCGTCAATTTATTGATGACCTCAAGTGCCAAACTCACTATTACGGTGAGAATTATATTTCCTGATTAATGAGGTGCCTGACTCAAGCTAGCTCACTCCCAGAGTGGGGAGGAAAACCTATCAGATGAATGGAGATAATAAAAAAATATGGGTTTGTATGTAACCTATAATGTACTCATAAAAGTATCTGTTTACCTCAGACATATTTCAATCATTTGCATTTTATTTGGCAGGTGAAGTGATAGGAAAATGTAAACGATAATTACTGAATAACTTTAACGTAAAGGTAAATATGTACTAAATTTTATTATTAATATCTAAACACAATTTATGTAAAATCAATTCATATCCTTCCCATTTAAAATCTAAAATAAATTCTCCAAATCATAAATGAAACAATAAAATATTTAATTTAGAACTAACACATATTAATTTATATATATAAAAAAATTTTAGTATACAGTTGCACGCAATAATTTTATGCTATGAAATATTTTAAGAAAGTCTTTATGAGGGTAGCTATAAGCAATTCTGAGTTATATAAAAAATAGAGTTCATATTACCTGACGAACCCTGGGGTATGGGATCAAAATGTAATGAAGTACAAAGTGTATCAAGTTGAGTTCCATGATCTGGTAGTGTTCGACGTTTGCCTTATGAAAGCTCAATATATAATTGCTTTCTGTAAAGTCTGATATTTAGATGTCTATAAATAATGGATGAGTCATAATTGAAGTCTTCTATAACATAATTTTCAAACCGAATTAATTTATACTTTGGACGCATGATTCTCTTCTATTTCATCCTATGTTACACAATCCAGAGTATTCACGAGGTTCCTAGGTTCTTCTGTGGGCAGGTGGTTTAGGGTCAGTTTGCATCGGCTGCAAATGGTGAAGCTCTTTACATATGGTGCTTACCCTGTCATGTTAAACATTTTTTTCATATATCTTTACGAGTCTCTCTTGCTCAGCGGTCACAATCTAACTGAATAACTGTTTTTTCTTTTTCTCAAATTCTCATTAATTAATTTTTTTGTTTAATTGCATTTCCTTTCTCAGAAAAAGGAATTTTATCAGATCTCCAATCTAGTTCTTTTTCTTTGAACTCGTTTTTCTTTTCAAAATTATTTTTTACTTCTTTATTTCTATATTTCCATTGTTTTGGTGGTGCTGTCATTCCTGGTATCTTTTCTTTTTGGCAAAACATTCTTAGGCTTTTCTTGGAATTTTTCTTTTTGCAGTAATTACCGATTGTGATACAACACAGAATTGCCTGAAGGCATATACAATATTTTTTTTTCATTACCCTCGTTAATTTGAAATATAATTGAAACTTAAATCAATAGTTTTAAACAAACCTAAACAATATATAAAATATTTGCGCACAACTGTAATTTTGTCAATTTGTAATATTTTAAAAGTAAAACATTCTAAAATAAAGTGATTACTAATTAATCCCTTCCCCATTTATTTTCTAAAAAAAAAAAAGAATAACAAAAAAAAAGTTCAAAATTTAATTCACGCACGTATATGTGTATACTTATATATAAATTCTAATTTTTTTTTATATATATTATTAAACAAGTAAAATAAAAGTTCGCATTTAAAATTTCTTTAAAATTGAAATTAAAATATTCTTAAACTCTTATATATATATCCACAATAATAAAAAATTATTAAAATAAAATTTTTATTAAAAAAGTATTTTTAAACTAAATTTTAAAAAGATTTGGAGATAAATTATATCTTTAAATTTGTCTTGAAATATATTTTTGATTTGGAAAACAGGGTAATTAATTAGAAATGGAAATGATTGTTAATTGTAAATTAAAACCAGCCTTGACATTTAAATGTAATGACCTCAGTCAGATAGAAAAAACAATAGAAACTGATTAGCCAGGAAAGAAATCCATTTGGGAAATCGACCCAGCGAAAGAATCATCACTCCATGACGCAATGTTAATTCAATCCTTGACATTAATATAAAAAGGACAGGTTTTAAAGCTTGGTAGTTAATGAGTGAGTTAGTGATTGATTATTGACGATGAACAGCTAGGTGTTAGTGCTGGGGGATTGAAAAGAGCACAGCTTCAATCCCTTCAGTTCTGAAGAAGAAGAAGAATGGGATCGTTTCTTCATTGAGGACCAATTACACTAAAAAAAAATAAAAATCTCCAAAGGATAAATAAATCGATCAACCGGATACAAATCTTTGGACGACGTGGGAATTCACGTGCAAACGGCAAGGAATATACGAAGATGAACTATTGCAATAACCGTAAGACTTTAAAATTTATGAACAGTAAATTAAAAACTTTCCAGATTTAAATGATTTCAATATTATTCTATCTGACCAACATTATTTTATTAATTAGTTATAATTTTATTTAATGTATTTAATTTGTAAAATCATTTCCATTTATTTATTTATTTATTTAATTTTGTTCTTTAAGTTTTATTATGATTTCTGTTTTCCGTTAAATAAATTATAAAAAATGTTAAACTTAAGTCGGGCTGAATGGCTGTATCGATTTGTAAAGATATATTAAGGGAGGGTAATCTTGGGTTGTTCATTTCGTAGTTGAATTGGTTCAATGGTTTGGATATATTTATGTAATTAGTTAGGTGTAATATGAGATCCGTAGGGCAGGATTATAGATATCGCCACACACCCTCTGTTTGCCTATGGATGGTTTGTAAGTCCAGAATACCCAGCCCATTCCTATGGAGTTTTTAGTTTATTGATCTACTTGCCCACAGATGTCACATCCCTGTGGGTGGAGAGTCAATGTCGTTTATATTTCTACATATTGTTCAGATGTACATTCCGACAATATTGTTGTGTTGTTATCATGCTACATTGAATACATGAATGTATCAGATGGATTGGTGCAGTTGATTGGAAATGTGTTGCCTAAGGTTAAGTAGGGATAGAATATTTTATTTTAAATGCAAATCTATGTAGTCGATTCAGGCTCGATCCTAAATAAAACTATTAAATTTAAGTTGTTTATAGACGCTGCATGGATTGTTTATCGTTAACTATGTTTTGCGTTTCATATTTGATCAAAATATATAGACATTCGATAAATAACCTACGGTGAGTCTAAAAATGTATTTATTGATGTCTTTTAAGTTATTGGGGGCAGATCTTACGATGAATACTGAGGTTTCTTTAATTCCCTAGCAATTGTCAGTAATCAATAATTTTGTATTTTGATCGTTTATGTTTACTTTGAAATGTTTTTGACTGAAATCTATAACCGATCTATGCAACATATTAACAGGTTTATGCCCATCTGTGCGAACTTGATTAAAAATGTAAATTTATAAATAATAGTAACTCAATGTAAATTAAAGTAAAATCAAAGTTAAAAATAATGTTAAATGTTTAAATGTAAATCACTAAAATAATTTTAAACCTATATATATATGTGCATAAATAAATCTGTTTGTTGAAATTACTCGTGTCTTACTTTATTCTTTTATATCTAGTAAATGATATATAAATCTCCATTCCACTGACAGACATGCACGACCGAACAAAATTTAAAATTTTTTTTACCGCCCCCATATTTTTAAACCTTTAGTGACTGATTGAATATATACGTGTATTGAGAGTAATGTGTATGTGCTTTTCCACTTTGTTGTAACAGGGTTTGAACCCAGCTACTGTTACAATGCCCCCCTGTCAGAAAGACTTCAAAATGGGGAATCCCTATTTTGAGGTCTCAAACAATAAATTCACTATAGTATGGGTTCTAAATATATATTTCCCTTCTCAATATCCACCTTTATCTTACATCTGCCGCATAGGTGCGTTGAATAGTATATTATTTGAAACCATGGCAAAACAAAATACCTTAGCCGATTAAGACATCAAACCCAAAAAAAAAATCACAAACGAAAACAAACCACCCCAAAAAAACTTAGGCACACTTCTTTACTTTAGTCACTATCTATCTTTTAACGTTGGAGATGGGGGACGTGACCCTTTTCTCTGTCCATTATAGAACTTCGGTACTGTTTGATGGTCTTCCCTTCTCGTATGGTGGATGCCATGATGTTCCTGTATCTTCACTTTGGTAGCCCTTTCAGATATCTCTCGGATACTTACCTTCTTCGTGCCTTGTCATTTGAGCATTTTCGACTTTTCTCCTATCCAGCAGTTCATCTTGGTCTTGCATGCTCATGTTTATCGCATTTAGTAATTCTGCTACTTTCTCAATGGAGGCCTTCCCATTTCCCAGGAGCATCTGTTCAATTTTTATAGGCAAGTTACACTTAACCACCCTAATAATATTGTTTTCTGTCATGTTAAATGCATCCAAGGTGCACAACTTAGCTACCTGACAATGAAAAAACTGAGAATAAGTTTCCTGACTAATCACTCTATACTTTTCCTGCATGGTGTAGTATCTCACCATTTTTTGTCTTTCTTCAGACCAGAATGTGTCCCTCACCACTTTTCTGTATTGTTTGTAAGTCTTGGGTGGATGAAATAGCGAATCCCACCATGACTGTGTGTCTTCCACCAAGTTGCTACAGGCGATGGCCAATTTGCATTCTTCGGTCATCACGTTAATGGCAAAATACCTTTCTAGCCTTTTTAAATATTCAATTGGTGCCTCTGCCATTTGCCCAGCAAACCTTTTAATTTTTAAAAACTGGTTTACCTGAGACTGTGATATTGGACATCTCATTATAGCCTCCTTATCTTCTACTATACTATTTTGCTCATTTTTCTACTCCCTCTTTCTTTTCTATCTCGGCTTTCATTTGCCCTTCTTCTAGGTCATCTTCTCTTTGGGTTGGGCTTTCTTCCCTTTCACCTTCCCCTACCTACTTGTCTAGTTTCTTTTCTAATGCTAATATTCTAATCTCATGATTTTTCTGCATTTCTAACAACATATCCTGTCTTTCCCTCATTTCCTCAAATCTTAATTCCATTCTTTCTTACATCTCCTATAACATTCTCATAATAATATCCATCATATCGGTCTCTCCTGCTTTCTCTGCACTATCCTCGTTCGTTTTCTCTTTTTTTTCTCCTGAATGGGTTTTCATCTATTTTATTTCTACTATTTTTATGAGATATCCTTAAGAAAGCGAATTTTCTTTTTCCTAGTTTCTAAGTGAAATAATAACACAGTTATATATTTATTATCGTTTACATATATATAACATTCTAATATGACAATTTATTTATTCTTTTTCTGACTTTTTCTATATAATGTGCCAGGCTCCTCACCCCAGATCACAAAATACTATGCTGACCGTCACCTGCCTTACTGTTGAACCTCTACCCCTCACTCCTATTTTCTCCCCTGTCTGGTACTTTATTTCCTAAAGCAATATGTGCGAGGCAAAATAATTAAACTCACGCAAAAACAAAACAAATAATCAATTAATTTATTTTTATTAAATTGCCATTCTTCTACTTTCATAGCCCCAATCATTGGAAAGCCATTTGTAACCAGCCACCCCTTCTACCATCTTATCCAATGTTTGATGAGTTAAACAAAATAATATATATCTCAAGAAATGGACATGTGAACCAAACCGTAGACTAGATGGAATTTCTATGGCTGTCTAGTCGCCATAACACCTGTAGATAATATTTAAATGCTACCTACCAAAGAAAATTTCTGATATGAGTTATTTATACAAGTATTCTTTACTTGATGCAATTTTTAAGTGTTGCATAAATAGGAATTAAGATAAATGAATAAAAGTTTCCGGTAGCCCTTGTCTCTTGAGTAAGATCTAAATATAAAAAATATCTACGGGAGAATATATTTATGAGCGTCAATTTATCGATGACCTCAAGCGCTAAACTCACTATTACAGTGATAATTATATTTCCCGATTAATGAGGTGCCTGACCCAAGCTAGCTCACTCCCAGGGTGGGGAGGAAAACCTATCGGATGAATGGAGATAATAACAAAAAAAATATGGGTTTGTATGCAACCTATAATGTACTCATAAGAGTATCTGTTTACCTCAGACATATTTGAATCATTTGCATTTTATTTGGCAGGTGAAGTGATAGGAAAATGTAAATGATAATTACTGAATAACTTTAACGCAAAGGTAAATATATACTAAATTTTATTATTAATATCTAAACACAATTTATGTAAAATTAATTCATATCCTTCCCATTTAAAATCTAAAATAAATTCCCCAAATCATAAATGAAACAATAAAATATTTAATTTAGAACAAACACATATTAATTTATATATAAGAAAAAAAATTTAGTATACAGTTGTACGCAATAATTTTATGCTATGAAATATTTTAAGAAAGTCTTTAAGAGGGTAGCTATAAGCAATTCTGAGTTATATAAAAAAAATAGAGTTCATATTACCTGACGAACCCTGGGTATGGGATCAAAATGTAATGAAGTATGAAGTGTATCAAGTTGAGTTCCGTGATCTGGTAGCGTTCGATGTTTGCCTTATGAAAGCGCAATATATAAATTTCTTTCTGTAAAGTCCGATATTTAGATGTCCATAAATAATGGATGAGCCACAATTGAAGTCTTCTATAACATAATTTTCCAACCAAATTAATTCATATTTTGGACGCATGATTCTCTTCTATTTCGTCCTATGTTACACAATCTGGAGTATTCACAAGGTTCCTAGGTTCTTCTGCGGCAGGCGGTTTAGGGTCAGTTCACATCGGCTGTAGGTGGTAAAGCCCTTTACATATGGTGCTTACCCCATCATGTTAAACATTTTTTTTCATATATCTTTATGAGTCTCTCTCACTCAGTGGTCACAATCTAACTGAATAACTGTCTTTTCTTTTTCTCAAATTCTCATTAATTAATTTTTTTGTTTTATTGCATTTCCTTTCTCAGAAAAAGTAATTTTATCAGATCTCCAATCTAGTTCTTTTTCTTTGAATTCATTTTCCTTTTCCAAATTACTTTTTACTTCTTTATTTCTATATTTCCATTTTTTTGGTGGTGCCATCATTCCTGGTATCTTTTCTTTTTGGCAAAACATTCTTTGGCTTTTCTTGGAATTTTTCTTTTTGCAGTAATTAATGATTGTGATATAACACAGAATTGCTTGAAGGCATATACAATATTTCTTTTTTATTACCCTCATTAATTTGAAATATAATTGAAACTTAAATCAATACTTTAAACAAACCTAAACAATATATAAAATATTTGCGCAGAACTGTAATTTTGTCCATTTGTAATATTTTAAAAGTAAAACATTCTAAAATAAAATGATTACTAATTAATCCCTTCCCCATTTATTTTCTAAAAAAAAAAAAGAATAACAAAAAAAAAGTTCAAAATTTAATTCACGCACGTATATATGTATACTTATATATATATTTTTAAACCTTTAGTGACTGATTGAATATATACGTGTATTGAGGGTAATGTGTACGTGCTTTTCCACTTTCTTATAACAGGGTTTGAATCCAGCTATTGTTACAGTAATAATGATAACTTGCAATTTCTTAATGCTGGTTTTTCTTACTCTCCCCCTTAAATTCAATGCTAATTTTTTTCAGATAATTTTAGATGAATATATATTTTTGTCTCCAAATTCTGGTAATTGGTAATTGAATTTTATTTTCAACTGCATCGCTTGAACTCTCATCGAGAGAAAATTTAAAGAAGCAAAACACTGAAGATTAAATTATTAATGTTGTTTATATATATATATTGTGCTGACTACAGTGTTTGTAGTCCCACATGTATATACTTATTATTCGAGTAATATTAAAAAATGCAGAAATAAACCTACATTGAGAGGGTGGGAAAATTCAGCATAATAATTAGCTAAAATTTTGTTAAAAGGTGAAGGGTGAAATGCAAAGTGAAAGTAAGAGAAGTAGGTCATTGATATTTTAAAAAGAAAAAAAAGAAAATTAATCTCATAAAGAGATTAATGTTTAGTTAAATCGTAGAAACATACAATGACTTTGTTTTAGAAAAAAATATAGAAAGGGGGAGGGTGTGTATAATAAAATGCATCTCTTTTTCTCTTTAAAATTACTTTTATGAAAAAAAGAAAAAAACAAATCAAAGATATCTGAAACTTATTATAGTTAAAACATTAGATATTGTAAATAAATAAATTGAAATGAAAATTTGAAAAGTATAAAATTTTATAAAAAAAGACAAATGTGAAACTAGTATAAAAATTCCTTTGTGAATCTGTATAAAATAAAACTATAAAGATGTGAGAAGATCTGTTGTTAATTAGTAGCATTCCAGCAAACAATGGTTGGACAAATCTATAAATAAAGTGGATCAAGATTAGATATATAATTATTTTTCTGTTATCATACTGGGCAAAAGAACTGAGAAGGTGTGAGACCAGCAGTCATGAATAAAATTAATATTAGCATGTGTATGTCTTGGGAGGTGCATTGCTAGTGGCCTTAAATGGGCATTTGCTTGGTTTCTGCCCACCTGACTTTGAATTCATCTAGGGATGAATATCTGCTGCCTTGCCTGCTAAGTAGATTGCCATTCCTGACCCTACTATGCATGGAAAAGGAAGAATGAATACAACTAAGAAACCTGAAAGCAAGAAAGAAGGAAACTAAACCAAATTCAATAAATAACACCAAGAATAACCCAGCCAGGTGGAGAATCTATTACAGGATCAACCATCTCTGCAAAAGAAATGAGCTGCATCTCACAGGATGGTCTACAGAGGGCTCAAGAGAAAGCCTAGATAAAAACTTTACTATTTTCATACATGCATGTATTGATTAATTTCATGTTAGAAAACAAAACTGTGAATAAATTAGAGTGTGCAATATTTAAAAATAAAATTAAAAGGAAGAAGAAAGAACTGTTTCTAAAGTAGCTATTTTAAGAAAGGGAACAATTACTCTTTTGTCAGACTTTTATCAATTAACCGTTCTGGAATTTAATTATATGTTTTCCATGTTTATAGATTTTTTTGTTATTTTAGATGTGTAAATTTATTATGTTGTTTTTACTCTTTTTGTATTAAACATTATTACTGCTAAATTAGTTGTCTTTCTTGATTTTCTTTCACCAAGCGAACGAATAGTAATATTAAATTAAATCTAGGTTAGTAAAATTGAGTCGGTTAAAGTTTAATTTAAATAAAGAAAAGGGAAAAGATATTCTAAAGAAATGGAAAGGTGATATAAACAAAAAAAGGGGGAAGGCTATATACTCATGTACTGGGCTATTATTGGTGGTAATCTCCAAAAATTATAAATATTCCAAGTGCTGGATGTCTAATAAAGCATTCTCAAGAATGTTTTTATCCAGCAGAGGGGCATCTGTTTAGGAAATATAATGTTGAAATAATATGTACATATTATTCCAGGGTTCGGTCAGGAATACATATTTGAGAGCCAATTTAGTCTGTATTTGCTTCTTGCTTGAGATAGCAGAGAAATTAAATAATTTAATATAATGAAAACTGTTACAATATATATATATATATATATATATATATATATATATATATATAATCCCAGTGCATAATGCTATACTGAAATAAATATACAAATATTAAGCAATTAAATCATCCCACATGATTAAGAAATCCAGTACTGCCCTCTGTGAACTAATATATAAATACATTAGAGTTCGTATTTCAATATATATATATATATATATATATAATTAGATATCAACCAGTAACCACCTAAACATTCACTGTAAAGATAGAAATCAATATTTCTCACTGCTGTCAAGGCAACCTTCTCACCTTTTAATAGCAAGAATGGAAATCCATTCTTATTAATGGTCCATTGAATATATATGGACACTTAAAGATTGCAACTTGACTACAGAATATGAAATATTGATACAATAAAGTTTAAATAAACCTCTTTAAACATGAAATAAAAATATCACTAATAAATAGTCAATTATAACATTACAAACTGCAATGCTTTTAAATTGCCCATGTATTATTTAGAAATAATAAGTGAAACAGTGCTTAAAGCTAAATGGGATAATGATGTAATTAGATACCAACCAGTAACCACCTAAATATTCCCAGTAAAGATAGTAATCAATATTTCTCACTGCTGTCAAGGCAACCTTCTCACCTTTTAATAGCAAGAATGAAAATCCATTCTTACTAATGGTCCATTGAATATATATGGACACTTAAAGATTGCAACTTGACTACAGAGTACGAAATATTGATACAATGAAGTTTAAATAAACCTCTTTAAACATGAAATTAAAATGCCACTGTAATGCAGACTAATGAATAGTCAATTATAACATTACAAACTGCAATACTTTTAAATTGCTCATGTATTATTTAGAAATAATAAGTGAAATAGTGCTTAAAGCTAAATGGGATAATGATGTAATTAGATACCAACCAATAACCACCTAAACATTCACAGTAAAGATAGTAATCATATATTATAACAGGTCTGTAATATGGCATATATATATATATATATATATATATATATATATATATATATATATAAAGTTGAAAGGAAAAGTAGAAATAAACACAGACAAAACTTTTTAGTGGATATTTTCTACATCCACTGAGAATAATAATCCTATAAAGGGTTAAATATTTCTGAATTAAAAATAAAATTCTACTATAAAATAAAAATGCTAAAAGGTCTAATAAAAATATTTTTATTCTGATTTTGAAATTTAAAAAAACAAGTGTGTTTTATGTTTAAAATAGAACTGATAATTGTAAATATTTCTATTATCTATTCTTTTTGAAAAATCTTTTAATTAAAACTTGTATAAAATATGTATTTTTTAATTAATGCTTGTATGCATTTCTGTTATCTATTTTTAAAAATCTTTGATAAGACTTTCAAATGCAGCTTTTTAATTAAAAGTGCTTTTGGATGGATTAAAATTGTTTCCAATCAAGAGAAATAAGAAAAACACAGTTTTTTAATTAGTGGTGTTGTCACTTTAATCCAAGTCAATAAAAGGGTTGGATAAAAATATTATTTCAGCCTGCTTTTAGTTTTTGTAAGAGCTGGCAGATTTAGCTGGCCAGATTGGTCAGCTGCAAAGTTGTCTTAATTTCTTTGTGAAGCAGTGACAAATTGGTTAACTACAAAGTCTGGGTTGTAGTTTTGGTAAGAGCTGGCTGGAACAGTTTGGCTAGTAAAAATTTTTGAACAAGCGGCAGCAATTATCTGACCAAAATAGATAGCTGCAGTTTGTTGTTAGCTGTAGCAGAGTTGGCAGAATAACTACCATGAACAGATGTAACTGAAGGTTGGACAGTAGATTCAGGAGAGGCTACTATTTTTTTCACAAGAGTTTGAATTCACATGGTGAAAAATGACCTACTTCTTTGTGTTGAAATTTATAGCCTTAAATATGGAGAGGATAGTTGCTTGCCTGAAATCTATCAAAACCAAAACAGCTAGCTTACCTGAAGCCAAATTCAAGACAGCTTACTTGCCTGAAATTTATCGAATCCCAGACAGAAGGGAACTGATTCGATGTCAAGGTTTAACTGATTATAACTTTCTGATTATGACTTTACTGAACTTGTCCCCAGCAAGAGAAACCATCAGTCAATGAAGAAGTAGTTATACATATGCTGCTGTGTCTACATCCAGAGAAGCATAGATAAACATATATAAAGTGAGTTGTATTTTTTAAATATTCCTTAAAAAAGACATTTTATCTTAATAATTTAAATAATATATATTAAGGCTACAACCTTAAAACTATGTGCCTGGATGCAACGAAATTAAACTTCAAAAGACAAGAGCAGCCACACTCTTATCTTTGACCTCCTTTTTAATTATATAGGTAAATCTAAAGCATTTTGATTTGAGAGTGTGAAGCTATTAACTATTTCACTGATTAAGTCCACAATTTCTATACAAGCTAACATATGCAAAATCTTTCTGATTTATAGCAAGTCCATGTGAAGCTCTTATAATTATAAATCTTAAAGTAAGACAAATAAGTAATTTGCTTGAGTCAATCATCTAAAAGAGAGACAATTTGCTATATATGTATATATATATATTCTAAAAAAATTATTTCATATTCCTTAGTGGGAATGACATTTTAATAACTGATATATATATATATGTATATATATAATGATATTAGTTTAAAATTGTTTATTAAAGGAGAAAAAAAGATTTAAATTTATATTTATAATTTAAAAAACAAATGTTATAATTAAGAGTCAAAAAAAAGATTTCCAAAATATTTTAGACTACAAAAATAAAAACATTTTAAATCAGTCAACTATCAAAAATTTGATAGTACTTATTTTAAAGAAAAAAAACTATAATCAGCAAAAAGAATTAATTATGAAAATAATTTTTGATAAGTTTTATTATTGTGTCAAATTGAATATATGGTATAAATGATAGTGTCCACATATATTTCTATGTGCACACACATATATGTTAATAGAAATCTGCATTATTAAAATGTAGTAACTTAACTTTTTAATCATTTATTATTTTATGACAATTTAAATATAGTCACAAAATGTACTGCACTCTCTGTGTGTAGATATATTAAATACAGGTCAGATAGACACATTTAGGTAAAAATTAATATAATTCTATTATTTTGATAAATTCAAATGTTATATAAATTAATTGAAATGCTTTCATTATATATTATAAATTGTATATATATATATATATATGCATATATATATATATATATGCATTTATTGAAACTGATTAAGATGTAATGCAATAAATGTAATAACTTGAAATTTGTATATTAATTTTGTAAATCACAATGTGATAACTTTTATTATTGTATATTATTCAAAGTCAGAAGCCTGATTCTACAGACCTTAATATCATTTATTTATTTTTTATTGTTAATAAACTTGTATTCAATTATTAAAATTGTATTAAATCATTTCTTGTTCACTATAACAGTAATATAGCTTATGTTCTCTAAGCTAGATTTATGCAATAACAGCTGATATATAAATGGAAATGTATATTAGTGCTTTTGGGCATCCAGAGATAATCAATCATCATCCTGGTTGGTGCAAAAGAGCATACTCTTTAAAGCCCATGCACTACCTTTATTTTAGTTTAGCCTTAGAAATGTAGTTTATAGTTGGACAGTACATTAATGGTATTAAGTGGCCAGAGCATTGATGATGATCAGCATGTTTTAATGTCCCAGCATTTTTTATATTTTTTATTATGTATTCTGATGGATGAGCACTTAGTTTGTGCTTCCAAATTAATGATTGAATAATTGCCCCAAGCTGGCAATAGCTCAATAATTAGCCTGGTTTACAGAAGACCCATTTTCAATCCAGTCACCAGATTGACTGTTGACTTCTTTTGATGGATCATTTATGATAATGAATGGTTATTTTTGTACTTGCTTTTACTTATTGGAAAATGCTGGTGGGTGTATGGTTAATTATAATTATAGTTGCTCTTAGGAGTTAACTGATCTAGCTGACTGATATTTCAGAGATCTTCAGATCTCATGCTCTCTCTTTGAATATATAAAATTGCTTATATTTTTTTAATATTTAATATCTTCCTTATTAGATCTTATACTTGGTTGTAAATTGAATTATTTGAAATATCTTGTTGAACAGAGGTTGATGATTTGCCATCACCCCAAGTATGACCATCTTTTTTCCATCAGTCCACTGTGTATCCCTCCATGATGCCATCCCATTACAATATTTGTGTATGTGCATGTGTGTACATAGTATGTCTTTTTTTGAATTAAAAACCAAGTCATTTATTTATAAAGCAATAATATATTTGTTTTCAATTAGTCTGGTTAATAACACAATTAATTAACAAATTATTTATAAAAAAATAATTTAATTGAAATTATATTTTCTTTTTTAATATTTAAACAATATTTTTAGATTTAGAAAAACTAAAATTTAAATATTTAAAATGTAAGATTACCTTTACATAATTATTAAAATAAAAATTCTTTACAAGAAATTTCATTTCTTAATACCTAATGTAGAATTTATATATTAATTTTAATTATGCTTAACTGCTTATGCAATTTTTAAAGTAGTTATGGATATTATAAATGATTTCATGGCAGACAACTTTAGCACTCCACCAAAAATACAATACAGTTCATTTAATTTTTTTTCTTTATATCGCAATAAATATGACTTCTAAACAATATTATTTAACAGCATTTTTATTATCTTTACTTAATATTAATTTCAACAGAAAATGGAGCTTAAACCCTTATAATTGCTCAAATAACTCAAAATTTTTGGGGAAAATTTCTTCCAGTAGTAAGATAGTGTAAATACTTCTTGTTTTCATATACATATACACATTATTTTTAATAATATATAATTAATTATTTACTTACAATAATCATGGTTCAAGATTTGAGTTTATTATACAAAATCAACAATAACTTTTGATATGGTTCTACACATTTAGTTCTTTATGTCTTCCCTTATGGAATATAATAATAAATCATGCTTTCACACTTCCAACGTAAAGCTATAACAACAAATTGAAAATTAAATTTAATGGCTAAGCGCTTTCAAGAAGATGTACTTCTCATATTCATAGATCTTTTTCATTTGCTAAATATTTATTAATTAATAATTGTCAAATGGCATATTAAAATAAACATTTACAAGTAGATTCTTTAAATTTCTTTAATAAACTTGTAATTATTATGGTGTGCACATATAAAGATTATTACTTTATAACTAATATTATCTTTTCTCAGCACTACATAACTAATATATTAAAACAAAACACTGGAATTAATTTTCCACTTAACAAAATACTAATAAATAAATAAAAAAACGATATCCTGCTAATAGCATGAATGTCTTCTAAATAGCATTTTATAGTCAGAATTAAAAACCAAAGTTTCATTAAAATCACACAATTCTAACATTGTCACATCAATGACCAACTTTTTATGGTCTATGTATATGTATAGTGTTATATTGTTTACTTAATAAATTATACATTGAACTATGTTAAATTTAAAGTTTATATATATATAACCGTTTTATGTGTAATAGAATGTATAAAATGTCGACTTTTTACATTCATATTTTTATTGCATTATTAAACTATTCATTCAGTATACTAAATGTTTACTATAGTAAATAGGGGGATTTGAACTTAGGATTACCAGTCTATGCTCAATCTCCATTCCATCTTAAACAACTGATAAACATGACTACACACATTTGAAAAAGATAAATGATCCCCAATACACCTGGGTCTAGTTTTATGGGGATTATTTTAATGTGATTTTGAAGTTATGCAATTCATGTTTCTTCTTAATATTTTTCATATTTCACTATATTTATTAGATATCAAGAAATTTAAATTATTAATAACTTATTTTTACTTGAAATACTTTTTTTTTCTTCAAAAATATAACATTATATTAGCAGCTAATGTGAATATGGCTTGAAGATATATTTAGAATAAATAACCTACTTATACTAATGAGTAAATAATAATATTAGATTTATACTTACATATAAAAATATCGCAATAAATATTCAAAAATTGTAAACTTTTAAAATGTATTTTGTTAAGTATAACAGAACTAAATAATATAGATTTTTTAAATAAATAATAAAGATTTTATTGATTTTATAAACTGAAAATAATATTTTTAATGATAATGTATAATCTTTTTGTTTTGATTGTGAACCTCATTTTTTTAATATAGAAATAAAATGTGAACATTTAAAATTTATTTCAGTAGTAAAAATCAGTTGTCAACAGAAAACCATTAACATAGCACAAGTCTGACATTGGCACTAGTTGTGTAAATGGGATGGAGCAGAATATGGTAAAAATTAGAGTGGGGAATGGAAAATAAAGTGGCTAACAAGTTTCTCTGGGCATAATTACCGAGAGATTCTTGACTTCATTCAAGAAGAAGCACACATCACATCAACGAATCTGATTTCTTACCAGTTTACAAATGAACCGCACATTTGAAAATAGCGATAATGATAAAAATACGTATGAAAAAAAAAGTCAAATTAAATATTGTAGTTAATAAAAAAAAGTAAAAAAGTTTGTCTTGTACCAATTTTTTTCAAATATTTGATATTTTTTATTAGTCATACTTTATTTCCTTATTTTTTTAATGCAAATTTTAAAGTAATTTTTTCTTGTTGCTTTGCTTTTATGTGAATTCTGAAAATTACAGACCCTATCCCCCATTTTTCAAGGTAAGTTAAGTCTATTTTTGTGCAATTTTTTTAATGCAGGTTTTTTGTGGAACCTATCTACCACATGAAATGAGACCCAGGTGTATATGTATTTCATGCAGAACCAGCACTCATTAGTTGGACCAGATCATAATCTCCCACACATATATACAGTCAGTGTTCGGTTTATATTAAAATAGCAATTTCTTAAAATTTAATGGACATGCTTCAAACTTTTCATCATTCCAACAATTTAACTATCCATTTCATTGATAAACCAATAATGGAACAGTGAAAGGTCTTAGTGAATTTGATATTGTAGTCATACCTATGTACACATGTCAACCTAACCCCTCATATTATTGTACCATTACAGATTCATTTATAATAATAGAAGAACCATGGACTGGACTTATACTATGATGTAACCTATTTCCAAGACAATATGTAATTAAACTATTCATTCAATATACTGAATGTTTAGTATAGTATATAGAGGGATTTGAATTTATTACTTTTAGTCAATATTCATCTTCCATCTCAAACAACTAATACCTATAACCACACACATGTGAAAAACATAAAAGATCCCCAATATATGTATTCATGCAGAACCAGAATTCATCAGTTGGGCCAGATCTTAATCTCTAACATATGTATACAATTATTATTATTATTATTATTATTATTATTATTATTATTATTATTATTATTATTATTATTATTATTATTATTATTATTATTATTATTATTATTATTATTATTATTATTATTATTATTATTATTATTATTATTATTATTATTATTATTATTATTATTATTATTATTATTATTATTATTATTATTATATAAAAACAAATTTAAATAAATGAAAATTCTAATAATAGTGCTTGAAACATTCTGTTTCAATCATCAGACCACATAAAAAAACTGACCAATCATTTTGTAGTATATATTTATATTTCAAAAAAACAATCTCATCAGTTGCCTGAAGTATAAGCATTTATCTAGTAAATATGCCAATCAGTCTTCTTACATTAACTTTATTATTCATAAAAGTCCTTTAGATTGATTGTTGTGCTATAATCACTAAGCTTATAATGGCTCAATTTCTGCTATCTGTAGCATTCATTTAACAATAATGCATTTATCTGATAGTAAAAATCTGAACTGAAATGTACATTTATTTGTTAATTCCAATTAAAATAACTATACATCAGTATCATATTGGAGAAACATTTAATGAAAGACCAAGATGGTTTTTCTAATGCAATATACATGTTTTAAGCAAACATCCTTAATTTTCAATGTAGTCATTCTGCTCACATTTTGTTTCAAAATTGAAATTAAAAATTCATAAGTTTGTCATAGTTTGTGTAACATTTATTTTTATTTTTGTAAATTTTTAAGAAAGAATTGTTTTGATAACAATATAATGTTTAGATGAAGTCTACTTTTTTGAAAATATTTATTGTTTTTTTTTTGGGAAGAATCCAGTAATGTCAAATAGAAAGCTGCTATTGGCTAAAAGGGAAGAAACATCTTAATAACATTATAACACTTTTCTTTTAGGACTTTTTAAAAAAGTTATAATTGAAATTTTAAATTCTAAAATATAATTTCATTACTTTATGTATTTTTTACAAAAATTTATTTTAGTGATAAAAATGAAATACAAATAAATTTTACTTCATTCCAAATATATTTGTTACCTAGGATATTTTTACTATTCTGATTATTTATTTCTATTTATTAGTTTTTTTCTATATTTGCAAAGTTTAAATATTATTTTTAATATTTTTTTTAAATAACATATATTTGCAATAAATATTTTTAAAAGAAGAAAATTTTGAAGAATAAAGATGTATTGTTAAAATAAAAAGAAGGAAATGCTAGAAAATTACTGTCAGAAGACTGTTAAAAAAGTGTCAAAAGAAAAGGTCAATAATATTAAATCAAGTGATTTGATATTAAAGCATAAATAACCAATGCAATAATTCCATTTTAATTGGTCATTAACAAAATAGTTAAATATTAAACAAGGAAAAATCATAAACTCATTTTATTGATTAAAACTTTAATAATAAACCAAACATCTAAATATGTAATTAAATAAATAATCCCACTAAGAAATAAATGTAAACAAACTGAATAAATATAAACTCCAATCATAGTGCTTGAAATATTCATTGTTCAATTACTATACATAAATACTAATCAAGAGGGCCTTTCAAAAAAATGCAGGGCCCAGGCAATTAATATTTTAGAGGCCCTTCAAAATTTAAAATAAGAACATGGAGAAAGAGAGAGAAAAATGAGAGTTTTTACTTACAGGGTCAAAAACAGGACTTCGGGAGCAGTTAGTTACGAATCATAGAAACGAGCAAGCAGAACAGATGCAGATAGTACTTGAATAGCATAGATTCACTGTAGCACTGTTAGTTTTATAAAAGACTGTTAGCACAAAACTGATTGGCAGGGGGATGAGACTACTAGTTCTGCCAATCACGAGTGGTGCACTCACTTTTGTCACAGAGTTGTCAAATTGGCATCTCATTCCTAAACTAGTTTATATTTTTGACTCATGGTATGCCTGCTTGGAAAAGTTTTTTTCAAATATTTTTTTAGAGAATTTAACTGGAAAATTAAGGAAACTCTACGAGCCATAACATCGCTTTGCCTTCTCATATATTTTTGTTTAACATATTGAGTTGCCAAGTTGAAGCCCCTAATATCATGAGGCTCCGAGGCAGCTGTCCATCCTGTCCTCCTCTCTGATTAACCCTGCTAACCAATAACTTTGCAATGTGTATACAATTTGATAATAACTTCTATCACCAGATGTCTTAAGTACTGCCAATCATTCACATAGATATAGTAATCATTGTCATATTAATAATAATAAATTAGCTAATTTTTTATTAAAACATTAACACACAATGTAGTTGTCTTTTCTAAATCAGTCTATTTTAATATGGACAAATATTAAACATATTGAAATGTTTTATCTACTATTCAACATTTTGTTAATAAAATTGTCTACATGATTTTGTGCAATCACAGAGTAACAAATCTGGACTTTAAGATCTATGGACCACAATCTATCTCTATCACAGCAATAAACTATTAAATTATTTGTTTTCCTTAATTAATAAAATGAATTTATGACTCTACCTTGCCGAATTAATGTTTAAAATAAACAGACTTAACACTGAGTATTGACGTTTTAATAACAAGTCTGTTGATTTCACGTTATCAACCCTTACTTAGTCAAATAATATTTACCGAGGTTGTAACCTCGAAAATATGCGTGTAAAATGCGATAGTAGGGGCCTCTACAGGTGCTTAACCACAAGCTTACGCTTTGGAAGAAAAGTAGAGGTTCCTACTATCGCATTTTACACGCATATTCTCGAGGTTACAACCTCAGTAAATATTACTTACGTCATCATTAGTCAAATAATATAATTAAATCAAAACTAATTTTGCAATGTTTAATTACTCATATATAAAATCTTCAGTTTGAATAAATTTGTGATAAAATAAAACTATTTTTTACCATAATTATTAGTAAAATTAAATTTGTACATAACTAAAATAATGTAAAAAAACGTTAAAAACTATAAATTTATTACGGTAACTTTAAAAAAAAAAAAAAAAAACTTTTTTTTAGTTTCCCATGAAGTAAATTTTAAATCCATCTAAAAACATCATCTTGTCCAATGTGAGTTTTCGATTTGATCTTTGACATATTGGAATCTTTTATTATAAAGTTACACCAGATGTCAGTTGCATAGCATTCAATCGCCTTCCAAGTATCATCGTGATTAATAAAATTTGATTAACAATTGCATTGTTTAGATCCTCAAAATTTAAAAAAGAGTTAATATAAAAAACAATTACTATATTTACATGGTTGATTGCTGGTACGTTAGATAACCGAAGAGAGAGATTCTTCATAAAATAAATACATAGCTGTAGAGTAATTGAACAGTTTTTGTGTGTTACAGTAATCAAATAACGACTGTTTAAAATGCTATAAGTGAAGCTTTTTCCATCCTTATTTACATATATTTCTCAGGGCAATTATTTACACTCATATACTCCATATATATATATATATATAATATTAAATCACCCCACATGGCTATTTAATGCAGCACTGGCCTCTGTGAAATAAATATATAATTATATCAGTCCGTATTTAAAAATACAGACTCTAATATATTTATATATTTATTTCACAGAGGGTAGTGTTAAATTTATTAGCCATGTGGAGTGATTTAATAATTGGATATTTATTTCAGTTTACCGATATGCACTGGGATTATATATATATATATGAAAGAGTACATACAGCTGGATGACGTCATTGTTTCAATAGTGCTACCTGTGCTTACAAACAAATCTGAATCAAGCACAACCAACTGCTACTGCTTCAAAAGTGCTACTTGTGTATAGAAATACAAGTAGCACTGTTGTAACAATAGCAGTTGATTGTATTCTATTAATAGATAGATAGATAGATAGGTAGATAGATAGATAGATAGATAGATAGATAGATAGATAGATAGATAGATAGATAGATAGATAGATAGATAGATAGATAGATAGATAGATAGATAGATAGATAGATATAACTCTTACATGATATCAAATAAATAATTTTTTTCTAAAGATGCAAAACAGTTTTGATTCATCCTAATTACTAGAGTTATCTAAGCATTTGTTTATCTAAGGTTCAAGTTTTATTTTCTGATTAAATAATGCTAGCATGACTATCAACTTTTTAACAACTTTATCTTGACCAAAGATAGCTCTTCACTTCTTTATTCTCATATCTTCATTTCTTACTTTATTAAATTCACACTACTTTGACGTATTAGTCAGAATTTACCTAAACGCTATCAATTCATCAATACATTTTAGTTAGAAAATAGCGTTTTTGTGTGAAAAAATTTGGATGCGAAGTACTGTAGTGTATTTGAATTCAGTCTAATATTAAACTATCTCGCTGAGAGTGAAACAATGCTTAAACTAGATTGAGCATTGAGAGATCTGGTTAAAAAAATACCAAACTTTTGAATTTAGTTAAATAAAATATCTCAATAACTGTACTAACTATATTAAATGCATTAATAAAATTTACACGAGTGATTTATCGCTGGAAAAGTCATGTTATTTTCGAGCAACCAAATTGGTAATCTATGCACATCAATACCATTCAAACTGAATTATTTTCCCTTTTTTAACTGGAAGTTGATGAATTACTTTAATTTTTGAGTCACCCATCTCGATCGCACTAAAGTTCATTTTAAAAGTGTTTTTACTCGATCAAATTAGTTTAAAAAAATCAAATAAAACATTAAGTTTTAATTAGTTACATTTTAACTTTACTGTCGGGATATCCCTCGTGAGTATTTTTATTTATTTATAATTACTATTTTTGATATTAAAATTGTTTGTTTTCCCCCCCCCTCTCTCTTTTTCTATTTGTAACTTCACGCCATTGCATTTTTAATATAGTTTTGTTTGGCTTTAAACGATTACCTTTTAATTGATTTCTTTCTTGTTTTGTTCTGCTAATAATTTATTAAAGTATCTTGAAAAGCCTTTTAATAAATTATTAATAGTTTGTAACTTGGTACCTTAAAAACAAACGTAATGATTATTTAACATTGTTATTTCGTCATTTGCCAATTGTCAGTCGACGATTTTTCAACTTCTAGCCTGAATACAATAAAAAATAAAACGAGTGAACATAGAAATTAATATTTAATTTTATTGCTTTATTATTTTTTTTCCAAATAAAATAATATTGATTTTATTTTAGACCGATTGTACTATTTTATTTACGGGTTTCTAATTCTTTAAAATAAATAGTATAGATTTTTTATTTTTGTTTCGGATTTTTTTAACTTTTAGAACAAATTTGAAACTTGTTAAAAAGTATGTTATTTATAATTTTAAGAAAAAATTTAACTCTTTTAAAACAATGAAGACTTTTTTATTTATTCATAAATAAACAAATATCAAGTTAATAGACTATATAAAAGATATCTCAAACTTTTAGAAGATATACGATTTACGGTTTAACTTTCAATATCAGAGTGGAACGTAGAATGTTTTTTCTATTAATAAATCAGAGAATTTCCTAAGCGAACACACTACTTTCTTTTAATAAGATAAGAGATGATAATAGATGGACAATTGAAATCTTAAACTGGATTCCAAGAGATTATAAAAGAACCAGAAAGAGACTACATGTGAGATGGATGGAAGAAATAAGAAAGTGTGCAGGGGTGATGTGGAGAAGAGAAGCTAAAGATCGGAGAAGATGGATTCAACTTGGAGAGACCATCCTGCATTGGATTGGTAATAGTTGATGATGGTGATAATGATGACTCATAATTTAACAATTTGTGATCAGTATTTCTAGCTATTCTGGTAGGTCCCAAAATATTTAAGATTGCTTAGATAAATATTTGATGTACTGATTGTAAAACCAATGTCCATTTATACTATATTCCTAACTTTACCATAGATAAGAAAATTAGGTGTTGACCAGAGCAACCGCTACAAGGTAATAAAAGTTTACTGGTGTTTCCATTTTTGTTTTACCTTCTACCTAAGAAAACAATTAATCAATATTAATATTAGGTGATTATCTGGCGGGGGGGGGGGGAGGTTTTATTAGAATCTTAAAAAAAAAACATCATATTTTAATTAATTTGGATTTGAACATAAGTCTGGCATATCACCTTGAAACATTATTCTTATACCCTGAGGTTCGTTACATCATAAAAATGTGTTACAAGCATCAATTATATTATTTAGTAATAATATGAAAAGTATATATATATAAAATAAATAAGGTGATAAAATAGACACGTTTTAATTAATACCATACTTTAATCTATTCCAAATGAATAAATTAAATTCAACAGATTGCAGTACTTTTATATATGACTACATATCTACATGATAACTTATATATATATGTGGATTAAATGAAAATTAAAATAGAATGTTTAACATTTAAAATAAGAATTGTAATATAATAAAATTAATATCAATATTGGTATGAAAATATTCTAAATGCATACTGCTAGCTGAAATCATTTATTCAAACTGTATGAAGATCATTCTTTATATTTATTAACAGAGAGCATTGCTGAAATATCGTAGCATTTGGATAGGTGATTTAAATATTATATATATATGTAAAAATATTATAATTCAATGTCTGTATTTCTTCAAATTAATATGTAAAGTAATAACTTTAAAAAATGTTATCCACTTAGGAGGCTTTCGACTATCCTCATAGTCTTTGTCAACTAACACTTTGAAGATCTAACCTTTCCACAATTCCATGATCTTAATGTTGGTGCCTGTCTGTTAATTAAGACTTGTTTATAAATACAATTAGATATATATAAAGTAATAACTTAAAAAATGTTATCCATTTAGAAGGTTTTCGACTATCCTCATGGTCTTTGTCAACTAACACTTTGAAAGGCTAACCTTCCCACAATTCCATGATCTTAATGTTTGCTGACTGTCTGTTAATTAAGACTTGTTTGTATTTGTATATTAGCATAGCCACCTGTCTGTTAATTAAGTCTTGTTTGTATTTGCATATTAGCATAGCTATGCTAATATACAAATACAAACAAAACTTAATTAACAGGCAACAAATGTTAAGATCACTATGCTAATATACTAATACAAACACAAATTAATTAATAGACAGGCAGTAAATATTAAGATCACATAATTGTGGGAAGGTTGACCTTTCAAAATGTTAGTTGACAAAGACGATGAGGATACGAAAGTGCTCCTAAGAGGATAAAATTTTTTAAAGTTATTACTTTACATATTTATAATTACTGTATTTATAAATATTCAATAATAAAATTACACACACATACACACACACACACATATATATATATATATATATCATCAACCATTATCAATCCACTTCAGGATGAAGTTTTTTCCAAGTTCAATCCAACTTTTCCTATCTTTAGTTTCTCTTCTCCACAACACCCCTGCACACTTTCTTATTTCATCCATCCATCTCACATGTGGTCTCTTTCTGGGTCGTTTACAATCTCTTGGAATACAGTTTAAAATTTCAATTGTCCATCTATTATAATCTTTTCTAGAAATATGTCCAGCTCAACTCCACTTCAGTCTTTTTAATTTTTTCAATGAGGTCAGTAACACCTGTTTGTTCTCTTACCCATATATTGCGTTTTCAATCTCTTCTTGTTACTCCCAACATGAATCTCTCCATACTTCTTTGAGTGGTCTGAAGTCTCTGTATTGCTCTTCTATTAAGTGTTCAAGTCTCAGATCCATAAGTAAGAACTGGTAAAACACATTTATTAAAAACCTTCCTTTTCATACACATAGGCATATTTCCTTTTAGTATCAAGTTATTTCTACCAAAAACACTCCAACCAAGTTTAATTCTATGATTAATTTCATCCATTACATTTTCATCTGTATTAATAATCTGACCAAGGTATTTGTAACTGTTAACTTCTTCTAACTCATCATAATCAATCTTTATTTTCATATTTTGAGAAAATATATTAAACATTACTTTAGTCTTTTTAACATTTATCATTAGTCCTACTTTCCTACTTTCATCTGATAATTCCTGCAACATTCCCTGTAGCTCTAAAGCATTATTTAAAAAACAACTACATCATCTGCAAAATCTAAATGACTTAAATAATCTCCATTTACTTTCATTCCTTTAGCTTCCCATTTTAATCCACGAAATACTTCTTGCAACACTGCTGTAAAAAGTTTTGGAGATATGGAGTCACCCTGTCTTACACCCATTTCAATGTTGATTTTCCTACTATCATTATGTAATCTAGTTGTTGCTGTTGCATTTTTATAAATACTCTTTAAAATATGACAATATCCTGGATCTACATCTTGATGATCCAATGCTTTAATCACTGAAGAAATGTTTATAGAATCAAATGTCTTTTCATAATCTACAAATCCTAAACATAATAACAACTCATATTCATTTGTTCTTTCTATAACTTCTCTCAATACCTGGATATGATCTACTGTACGAAAACCATTTTTAAATCCAGCCTGTTCTCTTGGTTGGTGGAAATCCAGTGTTTTCTGTAGATGAGTTGTAATTATCTTAATAAAAATTTTGTATAAAACTGATAAAAGATTGATAGGTCTGTAATTTCTAATATCTTCTTTATGACCTTTTTTAAATATTAATATTAATACTCTTCCAATCATCTGATAAATCTTTATCATTTAGACATTTGGTATATAACTTTGCTTAAAAAATTCTATTTCTTCACCTGCTTCTGTTAATATATCAATTATAATTCCATCATTACCTGGAGACTTCCCTTTCTTCATAAATTTAATTGCATGTCTCACTTTCTCATTCAAAATTCTGGGCGATTCGGAAGATATAATGGATATAGGAGACACTTGTTCTTTATTACTATATAATTCTTGATAGAAGTCTTCTACACATTTCATGATGTCATCTCTCTTTTTAGTAATAATGCCATCTTTTTTTCTTATTGCAGATATAAATTTCCTACCAATAACAAAATTTTGTTTTACACTCTTTAGACTTTTATTCTCTTTTACAACTTTCCTTGCTAGTTCACAATTATACTTTCTTATATCATTTTCAACTCTTTTCTGCACCATTTTACAAAATTCGAGATATTCAATCTTTTTTAATGTGTCATTGTTGTATATCCTCATATTTCTTCTTTTCTTCATAAATTCTCTAGTTTCAGTACAAAATTTATTGATCAATTGCTGTTTTTTTCCACCAGCTATCTTTGTTGCATGTTTTAAAAGTGTATCAGTTATTTTCCTATTAATGTCATTCAAATCTGAATCATGTTCAAAATATACTAATACTTGAAACCGATTTGTAAGTTCTAATTTAAATTCAATAGAAGGTTTCTGAAGATTAGGAATATCAACTATAAATATTGTTTTTCTTAATAATTTTTGTCTCTTTAGTTTTGCATTAACATGTATCTTACTAATCGATGATCACTTCCTGTGTTAAATTTATTAAGAACATTACAATCTTTAAATATGTATTTCCTGTTAGTCAAAATATAATCCAATTCTGCTGTACCTTCATTTGGATGCTTCCATGTCCATTTCCTTTTAACATTTTTCTCAAAAAAGGAATTTATAATATAAAGTTTTTCTTTTTCTGCAAACTCCACCAGTCTATGTCCTCTCTCATTTCTATTACCATAAGCAAAATCACCTACAACATTTTCATCTTTCATTTGTTTACCAATTCTAGCATTAAATTCTTCCATAACAATTTTAAAATGTTGTTTACTCTGATCAAAAGCCTTTTGCATATCCATATAAAAATCTTCTATAACTTCATCACTATGAAAACTTGTTGGGGCATAAACCTGAATTATCTGCATTTGGTATCTGCTATTAAGTTGTAAAACTAATCTTGCCACTCTGTCCAATACACCATCAATCTCCAGAAAGTTATTCTTCCATTTTTTATTTATAATGAATCCTACTTCACTTATCATCAATCTCCAGAATGTTGTTATTCTTCCATTTTTTATTTATAATGAATCCTACTTCACTTATATTTTCAATATCTGTGCCTTTATAGTAAAGTATATGCCCCCTTTTTAAATCAATTGTTTTTTCATCTTTTCTTCTAACTTCACAAAGTCCAATAATGTCCCATTCAATATAAGATAGTTCTTCTTCTATGTGATCTGCATTTGTAAGTACCTAAATAAAAAGTCATCATCAAATGGCAGCCTGAGTCTGCAATCATGGGATTCTTAGCACCTTCTGCCTTGGATCACCAACCGCTGCCTTTGTTGGTGACTTTACAGCCTCCTGGGAATAAGGGCCATGATTTATTTTTGTCTGTCATGATTGTATATATTGGAAAATATTCTTAAACTCGGAGGTAAAAAGCCAATAAACTCAGCACACTGGCTAATAAGTGTTGGTGAGCAGCCCATCCATGTTCATGTACTATATGAATAATCATATAGTAATATATACATATATATATATATATATGTTGATGGAATCAAGTTGAAATGTCTTAAGCTAATACTATGTAATGTTCAAATTTATTTATTAAGTGCATAGCATAGGATGTATGCAATTAAAGAGAATCCATTTGTTTTTTAATCATGTGTCTTAGCTTCAGCCGGGAAGTGAACCCGCTAACCCGGGACAACTGCTTGTAAAGCAGATGTCGCTGTCCTCTCGACCACCAATGCTTGACCAAAGAGAATCCATTTTTAATATTGATTAGTAATAAATTGAAAGATTTTGTGTATGTTAATGTATGGAAAAAAATAATGGATGTAAAAAGGAGCAGAGTAACATAACATCTTCATATTTTCAAACCAAGATGCTTCAGATTGACCTATATAATTAAAAATTTATGTTAAATATAAGCTGGCTGCTGTTATCTTTATAAAGTCTCTTCCTTATGTTTGGGATTGAGTTTCCTCTATACTCAACATGACATCTTTGAGCTATTATATAAAGTATTAAGGTGCATATGTGAAAAGGTAAAATTCTTTTTCTTTAATTAAGCTAATACTAATAAACGTATATGTGCATATATCCCAATCCGGAATATATGTTTATATTTTTTACTTGAAAATCTTTGAGGAACAGATTTCGTCATCCAATTTATGGCTACTTACTGAAAATTTAAGTGATTGTGAAACACCTGATGGCCATATGATATACTGCTATGATATTCTTGCATCCCGATTGGTTTATATATTTTGCCTTTATTAGTGAAGATTAGAAAACAAAGCTGGGACTAGTATATTTAAGCATCTAGAAAACATTTTTTTTATTTCTTTACACAATTCAAGCTAATGTCATGAATTTTTTTTTTTAAAAAACCTTAGTTTTGAATTCAAGCTAATTAATTTGCACAATCATATAGATATGACACCAAATCAATTTCGATATATTTTAGGGGCCTGTTTTATAGGATTCTATTAAGGAAAAGCTTTGTTTTAATATTATATATGTATATGCATTTATAAATAATTTTATATATACATTTTTATACATTTTAAAATTCATGTGAAGAAAAAATTAAAACAATGAAAAAATGTTTTAAATTATTCAGCCATTAATAATAAAATATAATAATTATTGCACTTACATTTATCATTTTAAATACTGCTATTATTTCTGGCATTATTATAAATAGCATTATCATAAGACTTTTTCATCAGCTTACTCATATGCTGCAAAAGAAATTGTTTTCACTCTACCCTAATCCCATCTACAGTGAGTTTGAATAAACAATGAGCTCAGGATGGTTTAGTGCTATAAAACTCCACTGCATAATATGTTTTGGTTTTTATTTTTATTAGTGAAAACTAAGATTCAAAGCTGGAATTAACATTTTTGTGTGTCCAGTAATTACCTCTTATTCTTTTGTACTGTTCACAAAAATATACTGATATTTAAATCAGAAAGTCATGGGATATTGTTGTTGGTATTAACATTTTCCAGCAAATGTTAGACAAGGACTTACAGTTGTTATAAAATTAAATCTATAAAACATAAAAATTGACTGGTGTCAATTTATATATATCTACACACATGAGTTAGCCTGAATTCAAAATCTTAGAGGTTTTCAAATTTTAGAATATTAGCTTGAATAATAAAAATAATTTAAAAGGTGGTCATTATGTGAAGAAGTGCATTAATTTTAACTTGAATTTTACACTTTACCATAAAAGGCAGAGCCAAAAATTAGTCTTGAAATTAAAATTTTATAGCACCTGTACTATCTGGTGTCCATTTTAGAGTCCACTAGAATGATGAAGTACTGGCATTGTAATATTATTTTTAGCATTAGTAGTCCTCTATTATTCCTATTTTTACTCTTAATACTGTTATAGTATTATATCATCTGGTGATACTTAGCTTACAGTAGATAGCTATAGAGTAGAATAAAGGTAACTACAATTATTATTATTATTACAAGCATTTTAATCCTATTATGTTTAATAGTAAAAGTCCATTATTATGATTCTTTTTATTCTTAATATTGTTATTACTATATTATGATTAACTTTTATATTACAATTACTATTACGATTGTTATCTTTGCAATTTCATTACTATTGTTATACACTATCATTATATATTACCATTATTACTTCTATGCTTATTACAGTGCTCATACTACTATATTACTATTTGTGCTGTAGCTATAATATTAATAATACCATTATTACTACTGTTACTGCTACTGCTGCTACTACTACCACTACCACCATCACCACTACCATTACTACTACTACTACTACTACTACTACTACTACTACTACTACCACCACTACTACTACCACTACTACTACTACAACAACAACAACATCTGGATCTCATTTTATGCTGTATATAGGTTTCTCAGAAAACACGCACAAAAGAAATCATACAAAAATAGACTTAACTTACCTTGAGAAATGGGGGATAGGTTCTGTAATTTTCAGAAATTGCATAAAAGCAAAGCAACAAGGAAAAAGTACTTTAAAATTTACATTAAAAAAATAAGGAAATAAAGTATGACTAATAAAAAATTTCAAATATTTGAAAAAAAATTAATACAAGACAAACTTTTTTTTACTTTCTTTTATTAAATACAGTATTTAATTTTACATTTTTTATACATATTTTAATCATTACCACTATTTGATGATATGCATTCATTTGTGAACTGATAAAAATCAGATTCGTGATGTGATGTACAACTAGTGCTACTTTCAGTCTTGTACTGTGTTAATGGTTTTCTGTTTCTATATTTAAAAACATGAGATCACAATCAAAACAAAAAGAGTGTAAATTATCATTAGAAAGATTATTTTCAGTTTACAGAATCAATAAAATCTTCATTATTTATTTTAAAAAATCTAAAAAATTATTTATTTCTGTTATATCTAATAAAATACATTTTAAAAGTGTAAAATTTTTGAATATTTATTGTGATATTTTTATACTTAAGTATAAATCTATTATTATTATTTACTCATTAGTATAAGTAGGTTAATTACATAGAAACTAAGATTCTAAATACAGCTTCAGGCCATATTCACATTAGCTGCTAATATAACATTATATTTTTGAAATAAAAAAGTATTTCAAGTCAAAATAAATTATTAATAATTTAAATTTCTTGATATCTAATAATAAATATAGTGAAATATGAAAGATATTAAGAAGAAACATGAATTGCATAACTTCAAAATTGCATTAAAATAATCCACATAAAATGAGACCCAGGTGTATTATTAAACTGTTATTATTAGAATTATTAGTAATATGTCTTCTATTATATTTAGATATGCTTAATATGTTCTTATGATATCAGGAAAATTTTTATTTTGCAACTGCTCTTGTTTATATTTATTGATTATTTTATACTTCAATGTTAGTTACAGCTTTTTAGTAGTAAGTTTTATTGCACCTTTTAATAGTATGTTTGATTTGACATGATTTGTTGCATGGTATTTGAGGATTTGTTGCTTAAAATTGATCATTACATACATAAAAAAGTAAAATAATGGAATGGTTTTATTGCTTGGAGTTTATAAAATATTCAAGTACCAAAAAAGCCAGAACTGGAATTGATCCAAGGAGTTTATTCTCCAGACTCTACATTCTACTGTGCATAAAGGCATGCAGGCATTGTATACATTGTATGGGATGTAACAATGGTGTTTATAGAATGTGAAAAATTTTAAGTGAGTCTACAATTCAATGTATGTCTTAAGACGGAAAAAATTATATCAGTGTATCATTTGTTAGAATAAATTTTTTTTTAATTCTGCATTTCAACCAAGTTTATCAAATTGCATATCATTTTACTTCAATTAAAGTATTAAATGACATTCAAGTATTATATTCAATTTAATTCATGAAACTTTTTGAAATTATATTTTATAATATTTCTGCTATGAATTAATTTCTGAAGCATTTAGATTTACTTAACATTAGTCTAAACAAACTGGCCCAATTTGCTTATAGTTACACAATTGTATTAAAAAAGTGTTCTATTTATTAAAGATTAAAATTTATCAAACATAATTTTAAAGATGATTGCTAACCTTATTATGAATTTTACTCTCTCTAAACTTAATAGCATTAAATACTAAATGGAATAATAATAATAAAATTTAAATTTTTTATCATGGCTAAATTTCTCATAGATAAATACGAAATATATACCTAAATATGTTGAACTAAAAATGGCTATAATCATATTTTTGTTAGTCAATGATTCATTCCAATAACCTATAATTTGCTAATTATTAAGAATTTTAAACTTCCCTGTTCTGCACTGCTCAGCATTGCTATGAATATGAGGCAACCGACTTCCAAAGCGCTAAGCGTTTATTATTTTTGCCCTCTTTATAGCTTCTCTTTCAAGCGCTTCACACGCTTGTAATTTGCTAAATAAAAAATGAGAAATATTAATAAATTAATTTGTTTTTAAGTGATTTGTTTCAATTTTTAATAGAAGAAATAATTGTACAAGTTTCTAAATAAAAAACAGAAAAGTTATTCAGTCAATCCTCTTGTATTCTGACTGTTTCTATTTTTCCATTTGTATGAGAATTTTGGAAATGTTAAACTTTTCTGTTTTTATAAATTCTTTATTTTATAGTAAAACTCAATCAGTTGGAATTGGTTTTCTTTTAATTTAATTTTATAAACAAATAATCTAAAAAAATCACATTTGTCTGTGTTACATATTTAAAAACCGACATATAAATATAACGATATACCATAAACATTTGTGCAAACATTAAAACTAAAAATGAACACATTTGTTTTTGTTGTATTCATTTGTTGAGAAATAAATATCGAAGTTACAAGAGACAATTTACTCCAGAAGTTTTCTCTTATTTTATTTAAAAATAAAAATGATTAATGTAAAGTCAAAAAATTATAATGGAAATAATTATAATTCCAAACAAAACTGTAGAGATTTATTTTTATTTAAGATAAAAATAGATAATTAAACTTAAATAATTATAATAGAAATAATTATAATTCCAAACAAAGCTGCAGAAATTAAAAGTTAAGAACAATCAAAAACAGAGTTTTGGAAAACATGCGATAAAGAATTTGGAGAGATGTATCAGATAAGACTAAAACAAAATAACGGGATATAAAAACTAAGAGTGGAAAAACATTGGGCACTTGTTACAGTTTTGTTTACCAGAAGAAGTTGGATACGTGTATCAAGCTGTTAGAGCTATTTGCATCGTAACTGTTTAATAATTGGCATTTAGCTGTGTAGTCAAGTTTCATATATTTATCTAAATTTCTTGTCCTCATTTGTGTTTATATATCAGATTGTATGTTCTTTTCTACTCCTCTGAAGCACTAAAGGGTGAAGACATTACAGTTTTAAAGTTTTTTTTTAATGTAAATGAATATAGATTTTTGATAACTATCAAATTTTGCTTTAAAATCTGATATTTTCTTCCAGAAATAACATTTTAAAAAAATTTAATGCAAAGTTAATTTTGACACGTAATGACATAATAGACGCCATCATATTTTTGCTTTGCATTATGGTCAAATTTATTAACATCTACTTCTAAAAGTAAAATATAAATGAATAAATTAAAAGTTTATTTATGTATTTCTTTATAATAATCACCTAATTAAGGTTAAAAATCATCAAAAATATGTTATAAATGAATAAAAAAAATCATTTTAAATTATACTTCAATATCTTCACATGAAAACTAGACCAGAAAAATGTAAACATCAATTCTGAATATTTTTTTTCATCAAGAAGACAAAGTTTTTTGATCTCAAGTCCATAAGATATTGATCTCATCTGTTTTTTAACTTTGATATCAATAAAAGTATTATGTTAAAATCTACTTTTAAAAAAACAAATGCAAGTCCTTATCACTTAGGATAATGTTAAATCTATGATTTAAAGTTACTGGACAAATGCACTTTTTCTGAGAAAACTTTCAATGATTTTCAACAAAGATGAGAGTTTGAAAGTTTAGGAAACTTAATTTCACTTGATCAATTTCTTCATTTAACATAAACATCCCATAATTGCTACAATCTAACAGAAATGGTGTCAATGATATAAGTCTATAGATAAAAACTTTCAACAAAAAATTTAGTTTTCAATAATTTTCACAGTTCGTAACTATTTAACAGATTAAGATTTGATTCTAACTATAATGCTTGAATGCAACACCTATTTATAATCCCATGATTTATACTGAGGAAAAATATATTTTAGAAAGATTATACACCTGGGTCTCTTTTTACGTGGACTTATTTAACATGATTTTGAAGTTAAATTTCGCGCTTACATTATATTGAAAGTAATAGCACATTTTTGGAATTCGACTTTCATCTTAGTAATTTCAATATGTTCAGTGCTTTATAATCATGATTTCCACATTTTATGTATACACACATTAAATTTTACAAGATTATAATGTAAATTTGTTCAAACATTGTGCTTGTTAATTTTGCATTTTAAATCACATTCTGTTTTTGCTTTTTAAAAAAGAATGTAATCAATTATTAATCATTTAGTGTCCGCAAGTTTTTTTTTAAAAGATGAGTAATAGCAGTGAAATGAAATTTGATTTTTAAACGGAATTGAAAATTAAAGACAAAAATAAGAATTTAATTTTTAGTTGTTAGTTTTAATTAAATTTTTCCCAGCAGTGGTGAATAAATGTCTTTTTATTATCATAAGTCTAAGTTCATAAACAATTAATAAAATCATCGTCTCAAAGATTAATTACTAATTACATTGTCAACAGAAAACCATTAACACAACATGAGAGTGAACTTGGTGCTAGTTGTATTTCCTCTTGTGAGAATCTGATTTTTTACCAGTTTGCAAATGAACGTGTATTTTGGAAAATAGTGATAATAATTAAAACGTGTATAAAAAATGTAAATTACTGTACTGTAAATTATGCATAAAAATATATTATTTTGAATAAAATTAAATATTATAGTTAAAAAAAGCTTGTCTTGTATCAATTTTTTTCAAATTTGAAATTTTTTATTAGTCATATTTTATTTCCTTATTTTTTTTTTTGTGCAAGTTTTAAAGTAATTTTACGTTGGTGCTTTGCTTTTACGCGAATTTTGAAAAATCACAGATCACATCTCCCCTTTTTCAATGTAAGTTATGTCTATTTTTGCACGATTTTGTTTGCGTGTGTTTTCTGAGGAACCTATCTATCACGTAAAATGAGATCCAGGTTTATTTTGTTACTTGTTTAGTATCTTTTATTTTTGCAAAATAATTATATGGTGTTTATATTAGCTTTTGTTTGAATATATTTGCTTTTTAGCAAGTAGTTAATCAGATGAAAATTTGCATGCTGTCAATAAAAAGTGATTTTGTCAATATCTTGATTGATGGGTTTTTTTATTGTTTATTGAAATAAAAATTTGATTTTTAATATTTTTAATATTAATTGCACTTTTAAGACATTCAGTTTTAATAAAATTTATATGAAATATTAAAATGTGATTAACCCTCTTGCATTTTACTATCATTCTGACAGATTTTTTTGTTCTCACTAGATTTAAGCTTTCAACTTTCACTTTAATATTAAACCATTATTATTTATCAGAATATAATAAATTTGACCTCATTATATAAATATTTTTGTTGAGAAATTAAATAAATTTTAAAAAATGACTTTGATTTTTGAAATTATTTTAAAAATTAGATTTTAATCAAAACAAAATGCTGTCATGTTATCAAATTTTAATTGGAGTAGGTTCTATTTGCAAAATGAATGACATCTTTTTTGTTTGATGTTTGTTTTAAAAATCAGAACAAATTATTTTTAATACCTGTTAAATCTATCAATTTATACTTTAAAAGTTTAAAATGTTTTCATAATTTTTATGATATCACTAGATATTATAACAATCTGATGAGTGGCATCATTTCTAAAGAGTTGTATTTCCCACAACCATAATCTCTATGACAACAATATTTAGAAGAATATATTCTTTTATATTCAAAAATAAAACATTTCTGTAAAAAATAAATATGTAATAATATATATTTTGATTTCTAATAATTATTACACAATTACAATACAAAAATACTTGTAAACTTTCCAAAAAATCAAGTTTTTAGACTTTTGTAATATTTTATTGAAGTAATCCTGTAAATTATGATATCACCAAACATGCACCATGACTAGGCATCAATCTATGGTTTCAGTTACCTTGAAATTCCACTTATTCAATTATTATGATATCTTTTGAATTTTTTTGAAATTAAGATATTAGAAAATAAATATACATGAATTTTAAATCTGTAAAAAATGTTAGTAACATTTTTCAATAGAAGATGAAAAACACAAATTTAATTTCTAGATTCTCAGACATGGATTGGTCATTTCAAAAAATTGCTTGGTTAAGAATAAGTTTTTTTTGTTAAATACATTTTTTAACCTAAAGGCTGAAATAAAATTCTTTTGATTACTTTATTATTACTATTATTTTTTTTAAAGCATAATTCATATTTTATTTTTAAATTTACACTCATTTTTTGAATTTATGCTTTTAATTAATGTTATCAAAAACTTAAGGATTTGGAGAATAAATTTATTTTCCATTAAAAGTATAACTTAAGACAAAATATGAAAGAAATTAAAAAAAGACCCATGAGTATATTACAAACTGAAATATTCAAATGTTTTAAATATTGTGCAGATGATGTTCAAAATTTAAGGAGCTTAAACTTTTACTTTAATCCATTCACAGTTTTTATTATTCGATTACATTTTGTGTGTGTGTGTATTCAATTGCACATGTTAACTCAGGTAAATAATAAACAATATATGTATTGTTATACAAATAACATAATATATATATATATATATTATTTATAAATTATACAATTATTTTTTATTAAAATATAAATGTAATTATGTTATAAAATAAATACATCATATTTTCTAAGGTGAACAATTTCACTCTATTTTGTTTTGATTTATTATGCCACATTTTATAGAAGCAAACATTTTACCAGTTAAACCTGATTCAGATTTCTGAATATCTACTGAAGGGAGAAGCTTTATATCATAAATATGTAATAAATGTTTAGCTAAATATTTTTAATTATTTTAATAATGCAAAAATGCATGAATTACATAATATTCAAAGTAATATAATGTAACAGAGTGATAATTTCATTTAACTAACAAATACATTTAAAATATTAACACCCCCCCTTTCACATTATATGTTGAGATTAAATACTTGAATTCCCAGAAAGTCTTAAAATCATAGAATCAACATCTATCAGCAGAAAATTGATTATATATTTCTACAAAATGACACACATATATAGTTCACCTGCAGTATCCACTATATTTTGTTTCATGCTACATTGTTTACATTATAAATAACATGTTCTGTTTATAAGTTTTGATTGGAATAGGTAATGTATAGTTTTTTTTAATAGATGTTTATTATATTTAAAATATAGAGGCTATGCATATACATATTAATATTCTAATGTAAACATTTTTTTAAATGTATTACTAATAATGAATTGAGAAAAATACATTTATATATATGTTTATGGCATGCATGTATTCACTCATTCACATTTATTCAAATAATAATAATAATAATAATAATAATAATAATAATAATAATAATAATAATAATAATAATAATAATAATAATAATAATAATAATAATAATAATAATAATAATAATAATAATAATAATAATAATAATAATAATAATAATAATAATAATAATAATAATAATAATAATAATAATAATAATAATAATAATAATAATAATAATAATAATAATAATAATAATAATAATAATAATAAACTTATTACACCATAACTATATTTACATATTTAAAAATAAAATGGGCAATAAAGGGTTAGATTCTTTTAATAGAATTTAAGTTTTCTGATGCAATTCAATAATGACTTTCAGAAACATTTTACAATTCATATCTTCTATAAATTGAATGCCTTATAAAAAATTATCTTTTAACATACTTATGTTTTTTTTTATTCAAAAGTGCAAACAATATGGCTTAAATATGCCTTTCATTTTTTCATTATTTCTTTTAAATATTATTATTTTTGTGCATACAGTCCAATGTCAGAACTTGATTGTTTTTATTACAAATCAACAACTTTCATTCAACCACTTATTATAGGGGGGAAATATTCTTAAATTATGCTTAGAAAACCACTTATCACATGAAAACTATTGGAAAGAAAAAATGTACTGTAAATGTATTTAACATGACGAAAACATAATTAATAAATGAAATCATGTTAGATTTAATGAGATCTTTGCAAGATAAAAACATGCTTCCTCATAAAATAAATAGTCATAAAGTGTAATAAATTTATAAAATGTAATGGTTTTATTTTTTGTTTACTTATAGCCTTGTTTGCTTGTTTACACTTTTTGTACAGTTTATAATTGAAATAGTGTATATTGATATAGCATGACTTTACTGTATATATATTATAACAGTCAGGGAAGTTACAACTCTTACTCTATCTGCTGTACAGGGCACCACTAGGTCATTTGAACCTAGAAAATTTATAATGGAGGCAGATACTTTTTATTAAGCTTCTACTTTTAATTTTATTGACCATTATGCCCTAGTCACTAAGCTCAAGGAGTAGCTGAGATTTATAATCAAAATTCTTAAAGTATTTCAATATTTAAAATAAATAAATAAATAAAATAAGCCACGGCCAGTAATAATCACAAAAACATTTATTTACACATAAAAATAAATTTGAGGAATAAATATTTAATATTTCTTTAGTTTTGTTTTTATTATATTATTTTAAACTTTAAGTTTTAATATCTAAGTAAGTTCACACAGATGGACAGTTTATATAATTTTATTTTAGAATGTTGAGCATAGATAGGCTACATAGACTGTGCAATTAAAAACTTTTCAAAACATTTAACCTCAGGCTAAAAGTTTGTAGTAAACCAACATTCACTTCCTGATATACAGATGCACCCATTGCAATATGAAGGTGTTCACATAAAACCATGCTGACAGAAATATGTACCTACAGCATGATATTATTTAAAAGAAATGACCCTCATCCAGTACAGGAATGTGTGTCTGTCTAGCGAAGGAATCATATATATATATATATATATATATATATATATATATATATATATTGAAGCATTTTACCCTTTTGCTAGACCTCTATCACAATAAATTGCACGAGTTGATCAAGTTATGTCAAAAAGAAGAAAGTTGTATTTTTATTTCTAAAAACATAACTATATTTCCTGATCAACTCAGCCTAGAAATGTTATGATTACAATTGTGAGCTGAATCAGCTTTTAATTTATAAATGAGGGTGCCAGAGTCGATTAGACTCACTGATTCTGCATCAAACATCATAACTTGTAAATGAAAAAGAAAAATGTCTTTTTTAAAATAATCAGTAATTATATTTTACCATAAATTAGAATTATTTCCTAAGTATCATTATTATTCCTGGAACTTATTAAACATATTGGCAAAGGTAAATTACATTTTTAAATCTTACTAAACTAATAATAAATTTAATAATAAACACTAATAAATATTATTAATAATGTACAAATGAAAATTGATAAAAGTAAAATCTCTTTTATTTTAACAAACAAATAAATATTTAACATTAAATTGCAAATTAAATAAACTGGAGAAAACACACACTAATCCAGACATGGAACATTAATAAAATAAAGCAATTAACACAATTAATTAAAGTTCTTGGATACACAAGAGTCTCTTGAACAATAACATAAAAGTTTATATCAGGATCCTATTATAAGTTTATTTTTTAAAAAAGATTTGTCGACAATTTAGTCACAATCGGGAATAATAAAGTCATAGCTTACCGGTAAATTTAGCGAGAAAGTAGTAGATAACTATGCATAGTTTTTTGGGTTAGAATGAGCTCAGCCATTGGTTATTAGTTGATCTTGTGGTCTATTCTCCTAGTCGATCACGAAGGCATCTCTGGTGTACATCTTCAGGCACGATGTCCACAGAAGCTTCGGTTCACTCCAACATACCAAATTATTTCAGCATAGAGTGATCCTGGATATATTCTTGTTATCCAGGACTAACTCTAGAGAAACAAATGAAATGACATTCATCAAACTGGTCTCTGCCTTTTATACTAGAGACCCAGTTTTCAGACTTCTGTGCATGTTATTATCATGGCATTTAGGTTCATAATCTTGTACATTCTTTATCATTTTTCAATTACAAAGTCTTTATTTTTCCAGCATAATTCTGCCATCTTTAATTAGCTAAAATATTTTTTTTAGCATATCTTTTTACTTTTTGAATTCTTTTACTTTATCAGGATTAGTAATCTGCATGTCTTTTGTTCTCTCCAATTTTAACTTTTATTTTTAATTACATAAAAAAAAATATGAAAGACAATTTTAACTTTCACTGTATGTTCTTAAAAAAGTAAATTATACTAATAAAAAAATTAAGTTTACTCTTTTTTTTTTAGCTTTTACCAAATGCCAATACGTATATTTGTACCATATATAAATAAATGGTAGAATATATATATATAACATTAAGAAAAGAAATGCTTTATATAAAGGCAGAGCAGTTCTTGCCATCGTATAGTCTCTATCCATAGAGTGAAAGGAAAGTCAATGGCATGGGAAAATACATCCACATCCATTGCAATGTGATGGCTATATCTCTGGGCCAGACATTCAATTGGGATCAGTGTTCTGTATGCTAACACACTTCACATTACATTGATATAAACACCTATACATCCCTCCACCAGCATTGACTCATCTATGAAACAAATCGTCTGAAATTAAACCCTTTTAAACTAACATAAACTTTAATGAATCTATGCAACCATCTACACCCAACTTAAATTTAATGAAATCTAGTTAAACAAAAAATAAATAAAAGGAAAAATGGAAGGGATTGATTAGTAAACTTAATACATAAATATATAAAAAATGATTAACTGATCTAGAGTCCTATTGTTGGTCAGATAAGAGTTCACTTAGTTATATATTTTTTTCCTTCTTTATGAATTAAACATTTATTGGAGAGATATTTAAAAGGTTGAAATTGACAAAAGTTTATACTTTCCAGTCTATCTTGGTGATTCCTCCAGAATTCATCCAGTTTATGAAATCCCTCACTGATCATATTATTTACTAAAGTTTCTTAGAAGACATAACCACTACAAGCCATACTTTTTGAAAACACAACTGCTACAAGCCATACAATTGGAAACCATAGTCAGGGAGGCTGCCTTAGCCAGCACAAATATCAGGATGTCAGACTCCTACATAATGAAGTCTGCACTATAGCTAGTTGTAGATTCATTACTAAATTCCATTATTTCATCTTTTATAATTTCTGGCCTCCCTTATCACATTCTACAGATCAATCGAACATGATGTCATTTGTTCTTAAAGTCCGGATGTTTTCGTTTCTGGCCTATGCATGGTTTGATGCTTGTATTGGTCACCCTACTTCAAAGCAAAAAACATAATCTTTAATTTTTTATCTCTTATCTGACCTTACAATCATTTAAGTGCCCCAAGGGCTAGTTTGCTTTAGATACAATAATATTTCAATCATTTAGATTCACTAAGATTTAAACATGATTTTTTACATAGAAATTAATCAACATTTTTCTATTTTTGATTATATTAATCAATCTACAGATCTTTATTTTTTTACATTAAAGTGTTTTCCATCTGTGTGACAATATATATGTTAAATAAGTATTTTCATTTTCCGTTTTTATGTTTTTAATAAATCAATTTTTATTTACGATCTTTTCCTATTTATTTTAATTTTAAAATAATGTAATGGCATATATATATATGGTAGGGACATGCTGAAAACAAACAATCAGTTGTCCAAAGGCATTCTAAATACAAGCCTACTTTAAATAAATAAATTTGAACAAATATGTATGATGATTGGATGTAGATAAAAGAATATAATGTACTAGAGTATAATTACTAAAGCATACAATAAAAAAACCCAAAATTTTTATTTATTCTAACCATGTAAATCAGGATACTTACTTAATGTATGCCCCTTCTAAACTACTCTATTCTTACATTCACCACATGGCAAGTATCATATACAAATTGTTTATTATTACATTAGTAATAATAAATATAGCATATAATGAAATTAAAATATAATCCATCTGAATAACTGATATGCATAGATAGCTAACAATTGCAGAATAGAATGAGTAAATGGGTAAAAAAGGAAAACTAATAGGATACAAATTAATAATAATAATAATAATAATAATAATAATAATAATAATAATAATAATAATAATAATAATAATAATAATAATAATAATAATGATGATAATAATAATAATAATAATAATAATAATAATAATAATAATAATAATAATAATAATAATAATAATAATAATAATAATAATAATAATAATAATAATAATAATAATAATAATAATAATAATAATAATAATAATAATAATAATAATAATAATAATAATAATAATAATAATAATAATAATAATAATAATAATAATAATAATAATAATAATAATAATAATAATAATAATAATAATAATAATAATAATAATGGGGCCATTACCGATTAAAATCATAGAAAAAATCATAAAACAAGAAATTGAGCCACACATAACAATGCTTATTTCAAAATACCAATTTGCAAAAAAAAAATTCATCAACAATACAAGCAGCTCTATTCTTTAAAACAATCCTAGCATCAATAAGAAAACAAAAAAATATGGCCCCATAGCTGTACAATTAGATATTGAGGCAGCATTTGATTCAATAGATATACCTATACTTCTAGAAATGCTCAATAACACTGATATACCCAAAACTCATCTATATCTAATAGCAAACTTACTTCTAAATCGTGAAATCCATATAACCATCAATGGAAGAAACTCCCCATCATTTACTCCTACACAATCAATATCTCAAGGATCACCTCTCAGCTCATTACTATTCATACTATACATTAACCCTCTCATTCAAAAAATAGAACAATCTTTTACTGGAATACAGATACCAGGCACTACAGAACATATACCATGCTTAGCATATATGGATGATGTTACTGTTTTCCTATCATCAAAAAAACAACTTGCCCAGCTACAAAATATTCTTGAAGACTATACTAAGCAATATAAATTGAAATTCAATCCCACAAAAACATCAGCATCACTATTTACAGGAAAGCTGGTCACACACATACCAATCAAAACCAACTTCTTCTTGGTTTTCCTTTCCATATGGGACTTACAGGAATGAGATGCCACATACAAAATAAACTAAAGGAGGAGGCCAACAAAAATAGTAAACTTATTTCAAAAACATATTTATCCATAAATTCCAGTACAGCTGATAAACCAGCTCATCATTACCAAAATAGTTTATTATTTACCGATTATATCTTTCTCAAAAGTTTTTAAATCAAAAATAAAAACCATCTGCAATCAACTACTATGGTCCAAAAAAACAGTAGCAATTTCAACAAGAAGGCTCAATCAACCACTCATTAAAAATGGACTAGGTTTACACAATATTAACATATTTCACATCCAAAAACAAAGGAATCTCATAATTACCACTTTACAGCAATTCACAAAACTAAAACACCTTGTGCAAATCATCCCAACTGATCGTCCACCTCCAAATCAATCATACATATCAACAATTATTTATGAATTTAAAACTACGGCAAACATACCTGAACAATATACACACAAATATTCATATTGGAATATCTATGATCTCACAAATGAAATAAATAACATTAATGATGTAGGACCAATGTTAGGGATAAACAACAAAAGATTACTAAAAGAATTTAAAAAATGGGCTCTGGAACCAAAATTTTTTGACTTTATTTTGAAATTAAATCTTGTTGCCATGCCCACAACCTATTTTCTGCATCACAAGAGAATGTACTTCAAAATAGATCCTTTTTGCAGACTGTGCCATCGATCAGAAGAAACCTTACAACACATGCTATACCAATGTACAGCACTCGAACACATAAGAAAAATAATTTTTGACACCTACAGAAAACCTAACACATCAATTGAAAATATAATTGCTGCATACAAAACAAAATCAATACCAAACATTAGAGCAGCTACTTTTATTCTATATGCTTTTTGGTGTACAAGGTGCACTTTTATAATAGGAAATAACACCAGGCGGCATCCAGCTACCTTTCGCAACAAATTAACACAAATAAGGAATCGAGATAAAATCATAACAAACCCCCACTTATATGCTGCAACATGGTCACTACTAAAAGAACAATCAATGCTATAACACAACACTAAGTATCTGACAAAAAATACTAGAGAAAAACTTTTTCAATAGCTTCTCAGATTTTTAATTATATGCATCAAGCTATAAACAGCAAAAAGTTCAAAAAAGCAACTTATACATCAACTATTATGATTTTTAAGGACTCATTCAGTCACAAAAGTTCAAACAACTCAAGAAGCCATAAATTGAACTATATCATTCAAATATTCATTTTTTATGTAACAGAATAAATCAATGTATATACCAAAATTATGTAAACCATTTTTAATGTAATCTTTTATAGAATCAATAAAATGCCTTTTTGAAAGCTAATAATAATAATAATAATAATAATAATAATAATAATAATAATAATAATAATAATAATAATAATAATAATAATAATAATAATAATAATAATAATAATAATAATAATAATAATAATAATAATAATAATAATAATAATAATAATAATAATAATAATAATAATAATAATAATAATAATAATAATAATAATAATAATAATAATAATAATAATAATAATAATAATAATAATAATAATAATAATAATAATAATAATAATAATAATTCACAGCAAACTTTACTGAGCAAAAAATAAGATGACTTCTGTAAGGTATAAATAATACAGTCAGAATAGATTGATTACATATATACAGAAAAATGTTACAAAGTCATAGCTAATAGTGGGAGTTATAAATTTATTATTATTATTTTTGGCTTTCAAGGCATTTTCTTAACAAATAAGGTTTTGACATTTTCCTTTTTCCTCCCCCCTCTATAATGCAAATTATTGTAGGTATATTTATTATATTGGTTAAACATTTACAAATGCTGACCTTAAATTAGTACATGAATATATTAACAATGCAATGATGGTTATATGAGGTGTAATATCCACTAGTTTATGATGGAAAAGTTGAAAGGATTGCAGTTTTTGATTTTGATGGCTAGCCTTTGGTGGCATAGAGCTGGGGATAATGGGTCTGGTGAGACAAATCTCATTGTTGCCCATTCATGAAGTGAGAAATTTGTTTGAAGTTAATCTAGAAGCACACTGTGATCACCATTTCTTGTGGGAAGGTATAGCAGACTAAGGAATGAAGTTGAGCAGTGGCTGCTTGTGTGATTGTAATTGGAGATTGGTTTGATTAGGGCTGTTGATATTAGAGATTGGACTGATGCTTCAGAAGCAACCATGTGGCAACAACATGTATGTCCAGATTGCCAAGTTCTTAGTCCCTGACTCTAAGCTATTTGAGTTTATTTGAAAAATAGTAGAGTGTTATCTGGTGGTGTTGCCAAGGCAAAAAGTGCAGTGTGTGCACCAGAAAACATAGGGAGTAAATTCAATTGCACAAATGGCAGAGATGACATAGTAATAAGTTTAAAACATGCTATTGAGTATAGGAGTGCTCTATCTGTATGTGGTCAATATGATGTCTCAAGTGCATGCTAAGACTAGTCAAATGTAAAATATGTGATACTCTGTTTCTTCTTTACAGTCATATAGATTGCAGAAAGAATTGATTGCAGTTGGGTAATCTTGATATCATAGGAAGTGTGAGGTGGGATCATAGGAAGTGTGATGTTGATATGGCATAATGATTGAGTCTTAGAAATAAAAAAATTGTTCTCAGGACAATTTTTTTAATTTTTGGTGTAGATGTCTATTGTTGATGGCTAGAATTGGGGAGAAGATCACTGCATTGAATTGTATATAGTAATTTGTGTATGTTCCAGTAAGTGTATTTCCTCAGGCTTTCGAGATTTATTTGGTGATGAGTGGCTTGAAATTGGCATATTAGCAATGTTAGATATTCATATGGGGAGATGGTCAGTCCATGAGGTTTATGTGAATAATACATTCTAGTGCTGGAAAATGCTTTATAATGATGACAAATAATATCAATGCTTTTCTGAATGTGGAATACTCTATGCAATCCTAGCCATTTCAAATTGGTGGGAAACTGAGGTACTTGGCAGTGATGAATACTATCTTTTTAGGCCATAGCAACTTATTACAAAGTGATGATATATAGGAGGTAAAAGATTTTCGAAATTTACAATAGGTAAATATTAGATTTTTATGATTATTAGTTTATCAATAAAGTAGACTTTGGAGTATAGTGAGAGATGATTTTCAGAGTGGGTTATTCACTCAGCATCATTGTGTTTGTTCTGAATGTTTTGCCTCATACCAGTAATTCTTATATGAAATGGAAAGCCCAGAGAGACAGAGGACTGACCATGATAAAGTTGGGTGTATGGTTTCTGGTATAGTGGAATAGATGCTTTATTTATATTGAATTCAAGTTTGTATTTGGTAATATATTCATCAAGTATTTTCTGAAGAATAAGTAGTTGCTTTTTGGAAGTTAATAAGATGGTGATATCATCCATGTAGGCCAGGCATGGTGTGTGAATGTTGTGTGAAATTTGAATGCCTGGGAATTTTCTTGAATATTTGTTGTAATATTTAAACGGCATTAAACTGTTGCACCTGCACTTTGGATTTTAACTATAAAATGAATGAATACTAACACTTCAAACACATGATAAAGTCTTTGGAAAAGATAGAATGGCCATCTATCTTCTCAAACCCAAACACTTTTGTATGGGCGAATCTTAAGAGTTTGAAAGTGGAAGTGTGAAGATATTAAATAATCACTTTAAATTACTTTTACATGCTTGAATGGATGATGCCAGTGAAATTTACTAGAATTTATGATACATCATTCTTATTTGAAATTAAATGTATGTAAATAAGTCAATTATTATGAAAGTATCAATAGATATAATAAACTGTGAGTAACTGAGGGATAGAACCTTTGGAAAACAGATAGGTAAGGCATAATGGTGTTGATAATCTGTCATTAAGTGTAACATGGATCTTTTGGTTGAGCAATAGGTTAAGCAGAATGTATAAGGTTGAGTAAGATATAGTGTTGGCTGTAAGCATATGAACTGGGGCTTCTGTTGGAAGTGAATCAAAGACAGCTTCAAGTTGATTTGAATTGCCATTGGAACATAATTTTTTCTCTCTCAAAGTTCAGAATTATTATAAACAAAAGTGCTGCATGACTTATGGATGATCCCTTTTTATAAAGTTGTATTGCTGATACTAATGGAAGTATGGGTGGTTCTAATTTTTTTTGTACTTTCTAAAAATTTTATGCCAAGAAGCCTCATAAAACTAGTGGGATTGGGTATAGCAAGTTTGCTAAATTATATAGGTGGATGGTATATAGGTAGATAGTAGTGAAGTGTCTGAGATGTGAAAAGATATTTGGGGATTTTGTGAACTCTGGAATGAGTTATTTGGGATTGTGAGTAGCTTGAGAGCACAGTTAGAAAAAATGTAGAAGGTGTATGATTCTGGTTGGTCAATGAAGTCTACTTGCATTGCATGTTTGTAATTTTGACTTAAAGTGATCATATATCCATTTAATTATTTTTTATCTGGCATTAATCATTTCTCCAATATCAAAGGCTAATGGGACATTTAGTGTGGAGGGATAGTCTAAAACCCATTGGATATATTCTCAGGTTTAAGTGTTGCATTACACAGATATTTTTATAGCTAAGTATTCCTTTAAACTGGTGCTTGCATTGTTGTAGGCATTAGTGAAGTTTCAAATGTGTGCAGGTATGTCAAGAATGAAATGACATGTGGTGATACATTTGTACAGTTTAATGGCTAAGGATAGAAGTCTAGTTGGGGAGGGGTGGCTCTTGTAATGTGAGCAATGTTGAAAGATATAATATTTATAAATGATATATACTACTAAATGAGATCAATGGCATGTCATTGAGTTTGTATAACATGATATAAGTTTCTGAGAATAGAAATTTAAGACTGTTTGTTGGAAGTACTATTTCAATGCCTTTTGTAGGATTCTTATTACCATTTGTGTTAAATTTAAGTTGAGTGTAAGCACTTGGGAAGAGTGGTTGGTTAAGAGTTATGAGCAGACATTTATGGCAATCTGATGACAATGTATTGGTCAGTAAGAATATAAATTAATTAAGGAATTATGACAATGGTTGTAAAAAGAATTGGAGCTGGATGGGAGAAATGTTTCTGCACTCATTAATGGAAAAGTGAGTTAGTGTAACTATTTGAAGGTGAATGTATGATAGGTCATATTGAAACAAATAAAATGACTGAGAGAGAGAATGATGCAAGAAGAAAGATTATGGAAAGAATAATCCTTGTGATCATGGCAATTCCAGTGGGTATATAAGTGAATATGGCATTGAGTATAATTATGTAATGATGTAGTATGACTATGATCAGGTTAGACTATATATAAATAACCTTGAATAAGTGAAAATGGCAGTCTTACTTTATAATCAGACCAGTGCTGCCTGATGATAATGATGAACTTTTGAAGAAGGCACAAAATCCTTATGCATTTAAGTGAATGGTTAGCTTAATTTGAGATCCACTATACATTTTTGTATTCAAAAGGTCATGGGTGGGTGCTTGAGAGAATGGTGTCCATTTATTTATTAGGTAATTTTATGGACTGAATTTAAGCTTTGGATATTGAACAATATTTTTTTTAATTTTCATGTGGTATATCAAAGAAATGGTAGGTTTAATGAGGGATGGACTATGCAGGATTAGCATCTTTGGGAGTTTGCTTCTCAAGATTGAATTTCAGGTTTTGGAGATGTTATCAGTGAGGTTTGAACTGATTTATGCTTTTTTTATTATTTATTTCCATGTGCATGATTAAAGTGTATTGCTCTGTTTTATTTTGAATTTAGGTATATTTTGTGTTGAGATTTGTATCTTTGTGATGTTTGTTATTTGGTGACTGAATATAATCACATCACTCTTTGAATGAGATATTAGTTGACCTGAGGCCAAATTTTGGATTGTTGGTTAGTGATTCAGTAGAGTTACCATTTGGGCTATGGTTAATGGGGTTTGATTCAATAGATAAGATGTAGGCTAGTATGAGTTCTGGATTGAATGTTTTTACCTTTTTGGATATCTTTTTGAGGAGGCCCATATTTTCTCTTAAAAAAATTTCTGAGATGAGACTTTTAATGGTCAAGAAACCCAGTGCTAAAATCTCCATGATGTCTGAGATGAGACTTTCAATAGTCAAGAAACCCAGTGCTAAAATGTCCATGATTTCTGGAAATGGTTTTAAGGTTGTGTACAATGTTAACATTAAAAATGCTTGACTTTTTTTTAATTGTAGCAGTCAAATTAGTTTCAGCATGTTGTTTATTTAGGATACCTGGATTAGTATTGTGGTTGGTGAATTGTGGCCAGTAGGTTTTCTGGCGAGTGTTGCTGTTTGGTTAATTGTGAGGTCTATGGGGTCCATGTCATCATTCTTGGGGAAAGGTCAGTTTGCATTTGTGGGTGTGTATTGTTTTCTGTGGAATTATTATTTCTTATTCCAAATGCATTTTGGCATATGTTCTTCTAGTTGGTTGCACTACAAAAAATAGCATTGGGGAAATCGATGGCTAAATGTTCTCACTGGCCACAAGCAAAGCATTGAGGCTTTATGCATCTTAAGTAGATGTGAAGTTTGGCTACTTGGTTAATGATCCGGGTGGGGACATTGGTGGGGACTTTTTATCTAAATTTACTTTAAATTCAAAATAATATATATGGAAATTGGAATGTCCTGGAGGTAGATTGGCTAATGCAATCTCACTTTTTCAAATGGTTCTATTAATTTTTGAAAGTATTGTGTTTTGTAATATAAGTAGATGTTTTTATTAACTCCACTTTATGGCTTTGATAGTGTTCATGGATAACAATCAATTCAAAACTTCCTAATGTCTTAATCATTTCCTTAAATTAGTTTTTCGGACTTGAATCATATAATTCAATAGCCAAGTATCTAGATTTAAGGTGAGAAGCCAGGCAGAGTATGGTGTCACATAAATTGTGGGAGTTAAGTGCTTCATAAAGTAATGCCCTTGTGAAATGATGCAAAACAATAGGCATCAGTAGTGGCCTAGTTCCCTGGGAATGGTATTGTTGAATTTCTCATTGATGTTATTTAGTACTTCAGTCATATATATAATTGGACTGGGGATTGGTTTTCATCTTTATATTGCTTTGTTATGTCTAGGGTTTTTCAAATCATTAAGAATGGATTTTCTCAATCTTGAATTAAGTTTTACAGCTAAAATTTCCAGTTAGTTTTTGTGATATTGACATTGATCTTTATGCATTGATGGAATTTGCAAATGAGCTGTTTTAACACCAGTTTGTTATGCATGTGAGACATTGTCAGTCATATTTAATTGCTTTTTTATGATTGTTAAAATCAATTGTTAATGAGTTTATTATTATTAATATTATTATCATCATCATCATTTTGAGTTATTAAATTTATTATTTGTACTATTTTGACCAATAAGTGAAAATGTCAATTGTATTATTGTCTGTTTATCTATCTCTTTATCTACCTACCTATCTATCTACTAATCAATCTGACTTTTTAACTTTCAATAAGATTAAGTTTTAATATAGTTTTTGAAGAGTGCAATAAAAAATTAATTAATCTATCTATATCTATTTGTTTATTTGTTTGTCTGCCTTGTCATTTGTCTGCCCATTTTCTATTACCAACCTATTAAATACTTAGCTATCTTTCTACCTATCTATTCATATATCTTTGTACCTACCTACTTGTCTATCTATCTAAACATTGTAATGGAATTAATTGGACAAGTGAAAGAGACTTTAATTTTATATGCCCACACTTTGGTCACCAAAATCTGTAACAGTTTAAAATGAATAAATGGGGATGTTTATTCTTATGTACTCCATCAATTGGGTAAAGCTAAAATCTATAACAGTATAAAATATACAACATCAAATCTATAACAATATAAATGTGTAGCTGAAATAAATAGAGCTATACAAAACTCAAATTTATAATGGAATAAATTTAAGCAATAATTTAATTTAAACTCTACCAATAAAATAATAAAAAAATCTATACTAGAAATTTTTTTAAAAATATATTAATAATGAACCTGACTGAACACCAAAATTATAATACCCAAAATAAAAATAATGCCTTTTAAAAATTTGTGACAGATATATTAGTTATTAACTTATATCTGGATTAATTCATAAAATAACCCTTTTATTATTATTATGTATTAAAATTTATAATAGTGTTAAAAGCTGAATAAAATTATCTAAGCTTGATAATTATATATAATAAAGTTTGTATCAATAATTTATCGACTAGCTTTTCTGTATGTTTGAATAATACCAATTGATGTCTATGAAAACATGAGATTCACCTGTAATAATTACTGAATTTTAACACAATAATAAAATCTATATTATTTCGTTAATTAATTTTTTTTTAATGTTTGTGATTGCATAGAAATTTTAAATTAGTATTGCTACACCATATATTTATCAAATTAAATAAGTCTATTAACTCAAGTTTAATGGTAAACAATAATATTATTTACAAATTAAATAATACGACATTTATTAATATATTTTTAATAGATTGAATCAATGTATTATAAATTGTTCTATTTGTTTGACTGTAATATGACATCAAGACATTGCACATGTTAGACCGCAAATGTTTATTTATTTATTTCTCCAATAAACAATATATATATATTGTACTTGTCACACACTCCATCATTTAAAATATTGGTTACTTAAGGATGCCATCAGGCTATTTATGAGTCTAGAAAATTTATTTGGGGTGACCAGATATCCACTAACAATGATGAACTGTTTCCAACGTAATAATAAATTTATTGCCACTAGATCAGGGAGAGGAAGAGACTATTATTTAACTTAAACAAGTGATAGTAAGATAACAGCAAAACAAATAGCAGGAAAATTTAAATAATCAAAAGAATATTTATTAATTGCCAGGTTTATTATAAAATATATAAGAACCCCACACCAAAGTAAAATGAGATGTTTCTTCATGGATGGTTATATATTAGGTAAGACCCATTTGTATAGTTAGTTGTTTCATACAATTATTTTTATCCATATTAATATCCTAGCAAAAACAAACATTATCAGAGTTTTATAAACTCTGGTTATGAAATAATTGTTACATTGCATACAATTTGAACTAACTATCCTTATTATCGTTACTAACCCATGCAGACTTATATATGCTAAGACACAATGTAGAGTGATCAAACACAGGCCATGCAAAAGAGAAACAGTGGACTTTTAATGGGATGTCTTATTGCACTCAACACCCATAGCCATATGTGTTTTATCGATACATAGGCAATGATAGCCATCTTAAGTCTGACTTTTATATTTCAATACTTATTACATACATATAACTAATGAGGCATTTAAAATAAAATAAATATTTACAATTACATGTTACCAAAATAAAAGGAGTCCTTCATCTTGATATTCAGCATTGTGCTGGATACAGTCAATAAAGGGTTCTTGACCACCCTGCAGACTTTGCAAGATATTGTAAATTAAATTAACATATACAGCAATTCACAAAAATATCTGAGGAAGCAAATATTTGATGTCACTAATACAAATAAACATTGCCATTCAGACTTAAATATAGCATAAAAAATCATTACAAAGCAGAGATAATATCTTTGGCTAAATCTATTATTGAAAACAATTCCGTTCTTGAAACATTCATGATAGAATTTCCCATAATGCAATTCTTGTGATGCTTTAAAGTGTTGCGAAGCTTTCAGTTGAGAATAGGCTGGATAAATATTACTTTTTAACACTGCATATTAGTAACTAAAAAAATAAATCAGTTTAAAAAAAATTACAACTGATGAGAGATGAAAATAAATGTGTGAATTAGACAGGTGTGGATAGGTGTGTGGGTGACTCTCCTCATAACTGATTTTTATACAGCAAGTCATGTCACTGAATTTGATTGAAGTGATTGACAATAGAAGTACATTCCCAATTGATCCATATTAACTAGAGGTTAAAAAATTTCCAATAATATCTGCAAAGTTCTAAAAATAATTAGCATAATTCCAGAACTTTCTTGAAGCAAGTTGTCTAGACAGGAAGTTAAATTAATTTAAGTATAATTAATTTAGAGATTATATCTTTTTAAATCAAATTTTAATATTGAAATATACTACTAAAATAAAAAATACACTTTTAAAACATTAAACAGTAAAGGTTTACATTGTTTAATAAAGTAAAATTATATCAGAGAATATTTTAAACCCTTTTTTTTTATTTGTAAGATTTTCAGACTATCTCTTTATTATTGTATCTTTTAAAAAAAAATACATTTTAAAAACATTAAATTTTAGCATAAGTTCTTGAGTAATTCATCAGCTTCACGCATGTACTTCCCATTTACTAATATTAAATTCTTTATTTAAGAATGTTAACTTAAATATATGAGCTGATTACTAGTTTTAAACAACATTTTTTAAAACAGCTAAACTTTAGAATTATCTAATTAAAACTAAATTATACTACTATAAAAATTAACTAATAATGGCACTAATTTAAATATTCAAGGTCTATTTTAAATTTAAACTCATTTGAAAGTTTTCTGATATTCAAATTTAATAAAATATACAACTACACTAGGATGATTTCAGCTTCAATACTCTAAAATTTCACTCATTAATACTTTAAGTCATTAATAACTCTATGACTAAATATTTAAAATTATAAAAGACTTATTCATGGTGTTTAAACATGAATTTCACTTAGAGATTATTTTTAATAAAGGATATCATAATAGTCATTTTAAAATGGCTAATCAGTTACATGTACATTTAATTTTTATCAAATAACAAAGTTTATTTATTGGAAAATTAAACTATTATTGTTTTTTTGTTTTTTTTTAGTAATATGTCATCACAAATCCTGACATTTAGCTTTAATGTGAAAGCTGAGGGTCACAATATATATATATATAGATAAATAAATATAGATAAATAAATATTTATCTATCTATTTATTTATTTAATTGTTTCTATATATCATTATCTAAGTCGATAATAGCGCATTATCGGAGATTGACTTCCGTTTGAATAATTTGTATGTCTAACTATCTATCTCTCAATATATCTATCCATAAATCTATTTATTTAGTGATTTATTATTCATCCATCCATACATTTATCTATCCATCTACCTATCTATTTATCTATCTATTGATTACTCATCCATCTATTCATCCGTCTATACACTTATCTATCTATCTACCTATCTATTTATCTATTGATTGATTTATCTATCTATCTGTATGTTTGTCTGACTTCCTGAATGTCTATTTATCTAATTATCCATTTATCTATATAAATATTAGTTTTTATTTAGGTCTCCTTATTTGTTTTATCTATCTATCTATCTATCTATCTATCTATCTATCTATCTATCTATCTATCTATCTATCTATCTATCTATCTATCTATCTATCTATCTATCTATCTATCTATCTATCTATCTATCTGTCTGTCTGTCTGTCTATCTATCTATCCATCTATCTATATAAATCTATTGGAGTGTTTTGTATATCTATTTAACTACTCCTCTATCTACATATTTATAAATCTGGACACCCATTTATCTACTATCTATTTACTTGCATATTCACTTATCTACATGTATATATCAATATATCTATTTATCTATCTGTCTATCTGTCTCTATATAATTGGTTATCTTATTTTCTATCTACATATGCAATATTAGAATAAATTGTATTAAAAATGTCATGTATAAACTGTTTCTAATAATAATAATATTTCAATGATCCATTTTATAATAATTAGTGCACTAACTGATTGTCATTTTCTATTTATTTATTTAATTCTAAATGAATATTCTGTATAGAACATATATATATATATCAACTATTCACAATTAAATTATATATATATATATATTTCTTCTCGTTTAGTCCCATTGATGTGTTTTGTTAACTATCGTTATTTTTACGTGGTAGGAATCAATAAATTGTAAGACTGTCTTCTCACTATTCAGCCTTTTAGTGAAAAATACTTTCGCCTGACTCTTGATTATTCTTTTGTTTACACAAAACTTGATATGTTTTTCAATCACTGAAATCATTTTTATTTTTTAAAGAAATCTTTTATTTTACTCCTTTTCATTTGTTTATACCTGATTGTGTACAAGCTTTAAATTAAACAGAGGAAAAAGAATTGCTTGTTTTTAATAAATCATATTGAGATATATTTTTTATCAGTCAAAAATTATCTTAACACTTTTAGGTATAGATATTAAATAACATAAATATATATTTACTTTATTGGGTGTTGAGATTAGATAGATAGGCAACAAGTATCATATTTTTCACATGTTAAAATAATATCTCCAGATAAAAAGCAGACTTCATTTTCCGAATCACATAATAAACTACAAACGCTGATAATACATGAGGTATCTATGATTGAGCCACAGAAGTGAAAAAACTAGTCTTTTAAACCACCAGTATAATACTGATAACTGTGGAACATCTCAGGTCCAAGTTATAATTTCTGCAGATTCGTCTTCTCTTCAATTAGAAAATGTAATAAAATTACTTCAACTATATATTGAGAATTTACATAAATCAAATCTGGAGAATACCAATAAAATAATAGTACAGTATTAAGTTAATGGAATTGCACTTCAGAAGGTATTCTTCAATTACCAATAATATGGACTTTATAAATACAATTTATACATACTACTTTGAACACTTTTTGGCAAAATCCTTTATTGTAGCATAAGTAGTTGGGATAAATTGTATTTATAAGATATGACAGCAAAATGAAGTAAAAAGTGATTTTGGTAAAATTTCTGAAGAATATGGACTTTACATTACTTTTTGATTAAATACATTCTTAACATGGTATGGTTATTTGTATTTCATACCACTCATAAAAACAAACAACTTTTATTAAAGACAGTTTGAATGATACAATAACCTTTCAGATTATTACTATTTATGTCAAGTTAACAAAACTATTTTTAAAATAACATTTATGTATATTATATTTAATTCTAATTAACATGTAAAGTTCAAGTTAATCTGAAAAGGTAAATAAACAATAAGAAAATCTTAAATGCACCAAGTCTGCATTCATTGAGGATTTCAATTATCATAGTATCATCTGGTGATATGCAACTAATAGTAAAACCAGTTTTCAAATTTTAAAATAGATGATTTTATTAATGTGCACATATTTTATGTGAAGCAAGAAAATTGTTTCTGTTTATGCAAATGTAACATAGAGACAATATTTGATTTATTTTGACAAAAAAATCTTTTTACTTAATGATTTTCCTAATATTAAATCATTTCTTCCATTGTCAACATAAACCACGTCCTGTTCCTTTTGGAATTTTCATTGCTATAGTTGAAATTCACCAAATTTCTAGGTAAAATTTAATAAAAACTGATTGGAGTTAATATACTCATATCTTGAAAGAACTTTTAATGGAATATCACCTATAATAATAGTCGGCATGAAACCATTTTCTTAAAGATTTTGGAAGTAATTCCTTGCAACATTTGTTATTTTTTTCAAGATCAAAGAATTTCATTGCTTTTACATTTTTTTAGATAGGCTTCAATATTAAATTTGAAGCTTAGATATGACTTTGAAATTTTATATAACATTAATTATAAAGAGTGTACAGGTGAAAGGTTCAAAGCATATTTGAAATTTCTTGTCATTGTTTATGTGATACTATTTCAAAACTTATAATTGGTTGATTTCAAATTTAGAACAAAAAATTCATAAACTTTTATACACAGATAATACATTGCACAGGCTTAAAGCTGCATTTATATATGTAATATATGCTGGTTTCAAACTCAGACTTTCACGATTATATATATGTGTGGAGATAGTAATCTAGTCCAACTGATAATTGCTTGTTTAGCATGAAATATGTATATTGGTGATTATTTATCTTTTCAACATGTGTGTGATCAGGTGGGTCAGCAATATGAGATGGCACTGAGAGTAGTGAGTCGTATGAATCACAGATAATATAAATTTATTAAATAGAAAAATAATCAAACTATATATTAATTTATCAACAACTCTACTCTTAAATTAAGCATATTAAAACTGACAATGTATAAATAGTTAAATGATTTGAAGTTAATTTTATTAATATTTGTAAATAATTTTAAAACTCTGTACTGATGATGCAAATAGTTTATATTTTATGTACATTAAGTTTTATTTAATTAAATCATATACATTGCACCGACAGTACTGTAATTTTTTCCCAGAATGGTTACTCTAGAAAAAATATATTATAAAAAGAACTTTTAAAATAAATTATGTAAATTAGCATAACTAATAAAAAGAGTCCGAGATTCTTAACCGCAGCAGTGGAAAGCAGGAGTAACAGTCAAGAAAAAAAACAGCTGCCAAAAGTAAAACAATTCATTTCTTAAAAGAGAAAAAAGATAATGCTCGACGAAGTTAGTTTTAGTAAATTACTTATTATTAAAGTTCAAATGGAAAGACATTGCATAGACTCTAGAGAAGTAAATAAATCATTAGGAGATTAATGAACTATATAATTATTGGCTGTATGTGAAATAAGATATTTCCACACCCTAAATATATTCCATAACAATTCCCAAATGTAACAGGATAAATTATTGTTAGTAATATAATGTTAGTGTATTTGTTATATTGATAAATTATTGCTTCAGCAAACAGAAATAAACTTGCTGATATATATATATATATTTGCGTAGAAAATTAAGTTAAAGAAGAATTCTACATTTGTGTGAAAAAAGTGGAGAAGAAAATTGGCAGTTTCCATTCATAACTTGCACGAATTTGAGGTAAAAGTTTACTTTAGCAACCACAGCATATTTGCTCTCTAGTTTTTAAAATTAGAACTAAAATATTCTAAAATCTTATGTATATGCTCCTATATTACAATTGCAGTAAATATTTATTAATTAAAATATAAAAGATAATAAAAAAATCATTTACCTTTTTAAGCATAATTATGCCCTATGCATAGTAGGAAGTTGGAGAAAAAGGTGGAAATGCTATATCTACTGTGGAAGGCAAATTCGTGTAGGTACGATGAAAACAAAGCTCTGCTGGTACCAGATTGGAATTTCAGCTTACGATTCGCTCTCATCCACATATTCTCAATATTCTGGGTATGTATATCTTGGTCTTTGGGATTCACAAAGTTGACCTGGTGGATGACAACCGAATGCATATATACCCCGTTGCTGAGTCTGCTGATATTATTGTATGCAGCCCAGCCATCTGAAATTATGTGAGTACCTAGTAGAAGGTACCACCCACAACTTCCGTCAAGAAGCACTTCCTTGACACTCTTTCAATACCGCCAATAGTCCCATGTTTTTTTTTGTAATAAGTGCTATAAATCTAGATAGTTTAAATTCTTAAGTTATAAATGTAGATAGTTTAAATTCCTAAGTTTCAACTAATTTAAACTAATTATTTTAATTAATCTAGTGTAATTATTTCAACTTTTTTAAAATGGTAAATATTTTTTTTATTATCTTTTACATTTTAATAAATTTTAATGTAATTGAAATATAGTAGCATATATGTAAGATTTTCATATAATAATTTACTTCTAATTTTGAAAACTAGAGGGCGAACATGATTCTTATGTTGTGGTCTCTAAAGTAAACCTTTACCTGAACTTGATATCAGTAATCCCTCAGTGTAGAATATATATATAAATATGTGGGGAGCACATGGATTATTTTATGAGGATCAGTAAAATTGAAGATGATAAGCTTAGGGTTTCAATACTGTTGTTTTTTGTTGGTAGTGATGTTCTACAAATTGCTAAGAAATTATGTGATCCTATGACTGCAGAAGATTTACCATACAGTGAATTAATAGAAAATCTTACTATATATTTTCAGCTAGTGCTACCAAAGAGGATAGCTCATTTGCATTTTTGAATGAAAAAACAACTATCTTGAGAGAAATATCAAGATTACAATCTGGCATTGCATACAATGGTCAGGCATTGTGAATTTATGACTGATGTAGAAGACATACTCCTGGATCAACAACTGTATGGGATGCCACACCACAAACTTAGGAAAACTCTATTCTGTGAAGTGAATATAACCTACAGAATAGCTACCACAAAATATATAGCACATGAACTAACAGATAATGCATCCAAATATTGTAAGTCAGAAATGTGTTATTCGTTAACATAGTGCGGAATTCGACCACCACACAGAACTGCAGCACCATCTAGGTAATGAAGCCACCCATAGTACTGAGTTCGAATATAGTTTATTGGTTCCACAATACAATCTACAAAACAATTCATCTAATGCTACATTAGTAAATACTTCTTTAGGCATGGTGGTCAGGGATATGCAAGAGATTCAAGAATTTATTTTCGAGTTAGCCAATAATAACACCAATATTACATTTATATTTTACAGAATCGAGGAAATATTATATTGAATGGGTATCGAATAAATAAAGATGTAATGGCAGATGTATAGTTTGAAATTATTTATTTAAAACATTTTATACTAAATCGTCTAATTAATAATATTTTATTATATTTAAAATCTCAGTAATGGTATTTCTGATACTGTTATACTTTACAAAGATATATATTTCTGTATTTAAAATATTTTCTATGAAATCATTTAACTAATAATATTTTGTTATGTTTAATATCTCAGTAGCAGTATATCTGATACTGTTATATTTTACAAAAAGATACATTTATGTGGCTCATGTACTCTAGCTACCTAAATTCTTGAGAAAGTATTTCACGAGCATGCATTTGGGATTTATATCTTTGCAATGCAAGAGTCTAAAGTAGAATTAATAATCATAATGGTGGACACATATTTATTTAATTAAAGAAGATATTTACTAATTACTATGGACAGACATTTATTTAAGAGTGAGTTATGCCATTAATGCAGAGACGAAGTTATATATTGAATAATAGAATTAATAAAAAGAAACACATGGTACGTCTAGAAAGGTGATATGAGAGTGGCAGTATATTCAGACTGCGAAGCTGTGAATGAGTTTATAACAATGGGCTGGAATTTGCCATAGGTCCAAAGAGATAAGGTGTCACATAAGCATAACTAGGGGCAAGTGGTTAGTGCCACAATTAATTCCTGGCTGTGTGACAGTCATCAAGTCCTACGGGAACATTTATTTGTCCACTTGTGTAGGATGACTGGGATTAATTTCAGTCCTATAGAATTCGGAGTATCCAAGGCTTATAATAGGTCATTGCATCTCCAAAATGTAACACATGTATAATCTACAGACTATTCTGTTAAGATTTAAATATATTTTATAACTCAGCCCTACATCATCAACATTTAATAAAGAATGTTTTTGCCTCTCAAGAAATTCGATTTATGGAATTATTATTTAAAAACTTAATAAAATATAAAATAATAGGTAAGCTGGGTGAGTATTAATAACTAATATGTCAGCCATTTGCTAAATGGTAGACCCCTGCATTACAATCAATGAAACATTGAATGCATATCAATTTATATGAAAATATTAAGTAATTTATAGAAGTAAATATTAATGAGGATTTGCAGGACATGCATCCACTGTTTCAAGCAATCATGGATTTGCATTTAGAAAATTAGGGAAGATTTCCGAGCTGACCAGCCAACAGAAGTATATAATGAAATATATTAATAGGTTGTTAGACAAAATGGAAACCATCTTGATTAAAATCTATCTTTAATTTGGCAAGGTCCAGTCAGAAATCTTATGAAGATGCTATAATTAGATAATAAAAATGTAAAATTTTAGAAATACGTACCCAAGAAAAGATAGAATTAGGCAAGCTAGATTATTAAAGAAATTTACATAAGGAATTAATAATTAAATTCATAGTTTTACAAGTTATATAGAGAGTGAGCTATAGCATGATTATTTAGAGTACTCTAGGAGAATTTGGGTACAGGTATCTGTTTTATGAGAAGTTTTCAGATTCAGTAGCAAATTGTTCAAGATTTCAGAAGTAGCAGTTTTTTCCAGTATTTAGATTATTCATTGATTTTAACAGCAGCAGCAGCTTTCTAATTGTTTGGGCAGCAGATCTTCTTGGTTGATTTTGTGGAGGGCAATGGAAAGGTTCGGCATATGATAGACCATCTCTGGGAGAAGAATAGTCTGGGCGCTTTCTACTCAACTATACTGTGGTAGGTAAATTAATTTATGACTTGAGGAGAATAGTCTGGGCACTTTCTACTCGACCATACTGTGGTAGGTAAATTAATTTATGACTTTCTGGAGACTCTCAACTTATCGAGAGCACAGCTAAAGTTTAACTAAAAGTTCTGAGAAAATTAAAAATGTCCTCCTTTCTTTTATCTTATCTTTTTACTTTTGTTCGATTTTATTTTTGGATCCATTCATTTGCCCTAAGGAGAATCTATGCAATCTTGTATGTTTAATTTATATAGAAAGCTGGCTTATTTTTACATTTACATTTTGTAATTAAAGATTTTAGGGATTTTTCTTTTTAATTAATCTATTATCTCTCACCTACTGTTACTTTTTAAAGTTTCAAAGACAAAAGGGACTATATAATTATTTTTACTTTTACTTAAATTACAATCAGATTTCTAAAATTATTATTAAATATGAAATTTAAACACAGCAATAAATAATGAACTTTATAATTTAAAATAAATTGTTAAAATTATATATTTTTATATAACTAAAAGAGAAATACAAACTATATCATTTGTTTTTATTTATTGCTTTAAATTTGTTATTGAAACGTGTGTGTGGGTGTGTGTGGTGAATTATACATATATTTATACATTTTTAATATTGCTACACACACAATTCGATACCAAAAAAGTTTAAATTTGGGTAGGATAGAGTGGTGAGTGAGAGAAGATAGAAAAAGGTGAAATTTAAGATTCGAATGTGAATCTTACTCTTTCAATATCAAGTGATGTAGTAAATGAATTAAAAAATACCACAAGCTTATAGAGAGCTAAGATGAATAAATCACTTAAAAAATTCATAAGAAATGAATTAATGTGCTATTTCTTCAGAAGGGTAGGGTACACAAAAACAGTGTGCAAATTCACATTGAAAAAATGCCATATTTGTGGCATTTAAGAACACTTAACTTGTGTTTTCAGAAAAAAATGAAAAAAAACAAGCCACATCCAGACTTTAAATCAGGAGAAGATGGAGTTTGTAGAAAGTTAGCAATAAAGTCATTAAATGACTCAAGCAGTGGTTGAATGACTTTAGATGTAACCATGTGTGAAATTAAAGTCAATATGGAGGTTGACAACCGTGCTGGATTATCAATTCTATCTCTGAAAGAGTGGAATAAAATTAATGTTAAATAGACAGTAAAATTGGATAAGATAAATGCAGTAGCCACTGATGTAAATGAAAACAGAATATAAATATGTGGAAAAGTTTCTGTTCCAATGAAAGCAAATCAAAAGTTAAAAGTTTTAGCAATTTTTTGTTTAAACAGCTGAGGAACTTTGTTCTAACTTCTGTTTCTAGGTTAACTTTTTTAATAATTTTAACTGAAACACACAGGCTTATTATATACCTATGTCCATATATGTAATATATAGGGTATATAATTACAGACTTTCACATGCCCCATCACTCTCCACACTATCTCATAACACTGATACACTTGAACACATATATTTTGAAAAGATAAATAATCACCAATATATGCATTTCATGCTAAAACAGCAATCATCAGTTGATCCAGATTACCATCTCTACACATATATGCTATAAGTACTCAGAATATATTAAGATAGCCAATCCTCATACTTTAATGGACAGGCTTCAATCTACTCCACACTCCACCTCTTCAACCATCCACCCAATTGAAAATCTGATGATGAAATGCTTAAAAGCCACCCTGAGGCTGAGATTCTTGTCACACCCATGTTGACCTAAGGTCAATCTGACCCTTCATGTACAGGACTTAATCCATTTAATACATATACAAAGGATAAGTATATAATAAGACATAGGTATATAATAAACCCATGTGTTTCAGTTATTACATAGTAGAGATGTCTGCCCATCCCTTGTATATGTATTAAATGGATTATGTTCTTACATGAGGAGTCAGAGTGACCTTAGTTCAACATGGGTGTGACAAGAATCTCAGCCTCAGGGTGGCCTTTTAGCATTTCATCATCAGTTTTTCAATTGGATGAACAGTTGAAGAGTTGGAGTAGATTGAAGCCTGTCCACCATTAAAGTATGAGGATTGGCTATCTTAATATATATATATATATATATATATATATATATAGATATATATGCTATAAGTGCTCAGATATATATATGGCTATCTTAATATATATATATATCTGAGCACTTATAGCATATATATGTAGAGATGGTAATCTGGACCAACTGATGATTGCTGGTTTAGCATGAAATACATATATTGGTGATTATTTATCTTTTCAACATATATGTGTTCAAGTGTATTAGTATTATGAGATAGTGTGGAGAGTGGTGGGGCATGTGAAAGTCTGTAATCATATACCCTATATATTACATATATAGACATAGGTATATAATAAGCCTGTGTGTTTCAGTTAAAATTATTAAAAAAGTTAACCTAGAAACAAAAGTTAGAACAAAGTTCCTCAGCTGTTTAAACAGAAAATAGCTGAATTAAGAATGATATCAGTAGATGTGGAATTAGCTAACTGTACACAAACTGCAGGGTGTAAATCATGGGAAGTTCCCTATGCTCTGAAGGCAAAGGTTGAAGAAACAATAGGAGATATGGTAAAAAATACATACTATCAACTGTAGAAGACTCATTATGACTCCTATGATCACGATTGTTAAACTGGATGTGACTATCCTTTTCTGTATAGATTATAGTAATATATAAATAAGGGTGCTCATCTCATGCCAAGGTTATACAAAATGTTAGCATCTTTACAGAATACCTCATTCTTCACAAAGATAGATTTAAAGTCCACATTTTTCCAGATATGAATCACAGAAGAAACACAGAATTTTTAATGTTGTGTACCTACACTGATCTGTTTAAGCATAATAAATTGTCTTATGGGATAACAGTGGCCACAAATGTGTTTCAAGTAAACATGGACATGTTATTGCCAAACATAGATGTATTTATTCCCTACTGAGATAATATATTTATTAGTGCCTAGTTGGAAAAAGAGCTGAAAAAAGTAATGGATCTATGCTCAAACCTACATAAAGTGGGAGTTAGAGTAAATGTCACCAAATGCATTTGGGTGGAAATAAAAGTTTTGGGACATGTGATAAATAGGGATGGAAAGTACCCCAACCCTGAGAAAGTGAGAGCTGTAAAAGAAGCTCCCACTCCAAAGAATGCAAGAGATTTATAAGTTTTTAGGGATTGTTAATATTTCTACAAAAGTTTTTTACAGAGTAAAATCATATGCATTAACACTGTTGTAGGATTTATTACATAGGAAAAAATGCTGGAAATAGAATGAAAGAGCACACACGAATGTCAAAAAAAACTCTTAGTGTATTATAGGAATGATCTGGAAGTGATAATTTCTACTAATGCTTCATAATTTGGAGTTGGAGTTATCATCTTACATCAGTATGATGATGAAGGTAAATGTTCAATTGCTTATACCTCCAGAACGTTATCATCAACTGAAAAAAATATAGTCAATTAGATAAGGAAGCCCTGTCTATAATTATTTGCAATCAAAAAATTCCATCAATGTATATATGAATGTAATTTTACAGTAGCCATGCATCATCACTCTTTACTTGAAATTTTTGGAAAAGGACAAAAATGCCTGAACATTCAACCCATGACCATAAATTAGCTTACAAGCTGTGAAATTAGCTTACAAGCTGTGAAAATAGATTACACATGTAGATGCATTATCATGACTACCGGTGAAAGACAGAGTGCAGTGGAAGTTTACAGAAGTAAAACACAATAAATCTTATAAAAAATCTAAATAGTTTCTAAAGGCATTGAATGGAAAAATAGAGACCCTGGATATATTAAGCTAAATAATTGTATCTGAGAAGGATGGATAAAAGTTGACTAACTGTCACTGCTATGGTAATTTGGAAAACTCATTCGAATTTGTCAATCTGTAATGGCTGTATCCTGATGATGATGATTGATTGAGTACTCATACCAGTAGAAAGATAAAAAGAAGTGCTAAAGTTGTTACATAAAGGACATCCAGGAGGTGAGTAGATCTAGGTGCTCACTTGTTCATATGTGTGATGGCCTAAAATAAATAGTAAAAATTGAACAAATGGTAAAAAACCTGCCATGATTGCCAATCTGCAATTAATTTACCAAATAAAGTTCATAAACCATGGTTAGAAGCCAAAAAACCATAGAAGCTTATCCATAATTATACTAGATCTTTGAAAGGACATTTAATATTAATAATCATAGATTCACATGGCAGATGGGCCGAGTACATGCTCATAAAAAACTATGAAAAGCCCTGAAAGAATGTTCATGTATATCCTGAGATCATGGCATCTGATAATGGGACAGGGTTTACTTTTGCAGATTTTGAAAACTACTTAATATATAAAAGCATTCATCATTTTTTTACTCCAGACTACCATCCTGCCACCAATAAAGTTGTGGAAAAGAAAATCCAAAGTTTGGAATCTGCCTTGAGAAAAATAAAAGTTACAAATATGGAAGAAGTGCTGCTAAAAATGTTCTATCAGCATTTTATCTTTAGTGCAACAAACTATAAAATACCTGCAGAATTGCTATTTGGTAGAAAAAGTCATACTCATTTATCTAAACTTTTACCTGTAAAAAAAGAAATCAGAAAAAAGTACTTCTAGCAAAGATACATACAATGCAAACTTCCTAAAGTTTAAACTTGGCAAAGCTATATAGGTTCAAGACATATTAAAAATCATATGGATGCCTGGAATCATAGATAACAAAACATCTGAAGTCATACAAATAATTAAACTCAAAAATGGATTGTGTATCAAAAGTGGATTGTGTGTCATAAAACAAGTATTTATGTCTGTGATTCTCTGATATGTCAATCATGATAAATAAAAAAACTTGTAGACAACAAAAAGATCCATCAAGAGAAGACAATAGTGTATCCATACATTCCAAAAATAGCAGACAAAAGAAGGAAAATCTGCAATCAGCATAATGTCAGAACAGCTTTTCAGAGCCATACCACCCTATGAGGAATTCTAACATCTACAAAGTCTAAAATTGAAATAATGAAAAGAAAAAACTGCATCTATGAAATACCATGTGAATGTGGAAAAATATATATTGGTAAGACCAGTTATTCCATTGAAAAGCACTTGCAAGAACACAAACTGATGATTAGAAGAGAAAAAATAGATGTGTCTAAGGTAGAAAAACATATATGTGCCAATGAACATATATATGTTCAATTGGGAAAATACAAAAATATTAGACAGAGAAGAAAAGGTACAAAGATGAAAATTTTAAAAAGCTGCTCACATGACAATGGCAAAGAATCACATAAGCCAACCCAGTGTGACTATACATAATGTATGAAAACCACTAAGCAACTTTGCTCTGTCTTGCATTGGTGGTTGAGAGGTCAGTGTTACTGCCTTGCACTTGCAGGCAGTTGCCTGGGTTGCAGGTTTGCATCCCGACCGATCCTATGACACACACAAAAAAAATTTTGCTCTTAGAAAAAAGTGAAGAAATCAGGAGGAACCTCATAGATAATTATATGAAATTACTACATACTGTTGCCTTTGGCAGGATGGCTCAGTTGGTTAGAGCAACCTTAAAATTCAATAATCAAAAATCTAAGGACCCATATTTGAATACCAGTGCTGATATCAATTCGATTTATCATCAATGTATTTGTTATTTTTAATATGTACCATTACACTACCTTCCATTCAAAATTTCAGATTAAACTCTAGTTTAGGTCTAGTTAATATTCCTTCTTTTTATATGAACAATATGCTAAATATATTGTCTCTTTTCTTTATCATAGTTTTAATTTATCTATTAAAAACAAAGCTTCTCTACAATCTTTAAATTAGCAAAGAGTTTAATTATAGACTCACTTCTTTTTTATATATTAAAGGCAAAATATTTCAGTGATGTACTTATGACAAATTATTAGCAAACTCTTAGCCCCAAGAAAGTCATTTATTATATATTAAATCAGTCAAAATTAATCTGCTTATCTTTTCTAATCATATTGATTATGTCATAGAAGATCAGAATAGTTTAGTGTCATTTATTTTGACATGTTTTAAAAACTTTACAAAATTGATCATAATATTTTTCTAGCCAAATTATATAATTTAGATTTTAAAAACTTCACATTAAATGGCTTTATTAATTCATACATATATATTAATGATCTTACAGATAGTACTAAAATATTCTCACCTTCTCTATTGTGTTG
>JAQFVV010012620.1:1529882-1642382 GCA_028023455.1 Epiperipatus broadwayi | reverse complement strand
GTAGGTTATTATTATGCATATGAATGATTTGGTATGCCCATTATTCATGCATTATTTGACCACCTGATGCTTGACTGTGTTCGTGGTAATTTTCCTCAAATGTGGTTCTTAGAAATCCCAAATGGCATTAATGATTAGCTTTTAAATAAGATCTATAATGAATATTTGGATTTAGAATTTATAAATTATAATATTTAAAAAGAATAATATTGATAAACAAACAAGTTCTTCAATTATAAAATGGGACAGACAGCTTAATTGCTAGAACACTCCCCTCTTTAAAAACACTAGTATCCCTGCAAGTTTAAAAAAGTCTACTGCCAAAAAAACCATTCTTAATTAAAAGTGTGATAACATATTATGCACAAAAAAATGACATGCATTAGATTTTACCTAAAAATAAGCAAGCTATGAAAAATGTATTTATTATTCACATGTATGGAAAAATATTGAATTTGAAAAATTGTCTCACGTTGATTTGAATAAGAGATCTATTTATCTTTAATAATGTTTAGGCTCACATTGAATTGTTTTTTTTTTTTAAATTTTATACCAAACTGATTGCACTGTCATATTTATTATTTGAAATTATCAATCTAATAATCCACAACACGTGACGGAAACAATAAGATAAATATTTAAAGAGTTTTCTTGCATATATCATCATCATCATCATCATCAACCATTATCAATCCACTGCAGGATGAAGATCTCTCCAAGTCTAATCTATCTTTTCTGATCTTTAGCTTCTCTTCTCCACATCACCCCTGCACACTTTCTTATTTCATCCATCCATCTCACATGTGGTCTCTTTCTGGGTCTTTTACAATCTCTTGGAATCCAGTTTAAAATTTCAATTGCCCATCTATTATCATTTCTTCTAGCAATATGTCCAGCCCAACTCCAATCTTTTTAATTTTTTTAATGAGGTCAGTAACACCTGTTTGTTCTCTTACCCATACATTGCGTTTTCGATCTCTTCTTGTTACTCCCAACATGCATCTCTCCATACTTCTTTGAGTGGTCTGAAGTCTCTGTATTGCTCTTCTATTAAGTGTCCAAGTCTCAGATCCATAAGTAAGAACTGGTAAAACACATTTGTTAAAAACCTTCCTTTTCAAACACACAGGCATATTTCCTTTTAGTATCAAGTTATTTCTACCAAAAGCACTCCAACCAAGTTTAATTCTATGATTAATTTCCTCCATTATGTTTCCATCTGTATTAATAATCTGACCAAGGTATTTGTAACTGTTAACTTCTTCTAATTCATCATAATCAATCTTTATTTTCATATTTTGAGCAAATCGATTAAACATTACTTTAGTCTTTTTAACATTTATCTTTAGTCCTACTTTCCTACTTTCATCTGATAATTCCTGCAACATATCCTGCAGCTCTGAAGCATTATTTGCAAAAACAACTACATTATCTGCGAAATCTAAATGACTTAAATAATCTCCATTTACTTTCACTCCTTTAGTTTCCCATTTTAATCCACAAAATACTTCTTGCACCACTGCTGTAAAAAGTTTTAGAGATATGGAGTCACCTTGTCTTACACCTTTCTCAATGTTGACTTTTCCAGTATCATTATGTATTCTAATTGTTGCTGTTGCATTTTTATAAATATTCTTCAAAATATGACAATATCCTGGATCTATACCTTGATGATCCAATGCTTTAATCACTGAAGAAATGTTTATAGAATCAAATGCCTTTTCATAATCTACAAATCCAAAACATAATGACAACTCATATTCATTCGTCCTTTCTATAACTTCTCTCAACACCTGGATATGATCTACTGTACTAAAACCATTTTTAAATCCAGCTTGTTCTCTTGGCTGGTGGAAATCCAATGTTTTCTGTAGACGAGTTGTAATTATCTTGGTAAAAAATTTATATAAAACTGATAAAAGGCTGATAGGTCTGTAATTTCTATTATCTTCTTTATCACCTTTTTTAAATATTAATATTATTACTGCATTCTTCCAATCATCTGGTACATCTTTATCATTTAGAGATTTGGTATATAACTTTGCTAAAAAAAATTATATTTCTTCATCTGCTTCTTTTAATATATCAATTATAATTCCATCATTACCTGGAGCCTTTCCTTTCTTCATACATTTAATTGCATATCTCACTTCTTCATTTAAAATTCTGGGCAATTCGGAAGATGTAATAGATATAGGAGGTACTTGTTCTTTATTACTATATAATTCTTGATAAAAATCTTCTACCAATTTCATGATGTCATCTCTCTTTTTAGTAACAATTCCCTCTTTTTTTCTTATTGCAGATATAAATTTTTTACCAATACCAATATGTTGTTTTACATTCTTAAGACTTTTATTATCTTCTACAGCTTTCCTTGCTAGTTCACAGTTATACTTTCTTATATCATTTTCAACTCTTTTCCGCACCATTTTACAAAATTCGAGATATTCAATTCTTTTTAAAGCATCATTTTTGTATATCTTCATATTCCTTCTTTTCTTCATAAATTCTCTAGTCTCAGTAGAAATTTTATTGGTCAATTGCTGCTTTTTTCTACCAGCTATTTTTGTTGCAGTTTTTAAAAGTGTATCAGTTATTTTCATATTAATTTTATTCAAATCTGAATCATGTTCAAAATCTACTAATACTTGATACCGATTTGTAAGTTCTAATTTAAATTCATTAGAATGTTTCTGAAGATTAGGAATATCAACTGTAAATATTGTTTTTCTTAATAATTTTTGTCTCTCTAGTTTCACATTAACACGTATCTTACACTTTACTAATTGATGATCACTTCCTGTGTTAAATTTATTAAGAACATTACAATCTTGAAATATGTATTTCCTGTTAGTCAAAATATAATCCAATTCTGCTGTACCTTCATTTGGATGCTTCCATGTCCATTTCCTTTTAACCTTTTTTTCAAAAAAAGAATTCATAATATAAAGTTTTTCTTTTTCTGCAAATTCCACAAGTCTATGTCCTCTCTCATTTCTATTACCATAACCAAAATTACCTACAGCACTTTCATCTTTCATTTGTTTACCAATTCTAGTATTAAAGTCTCCCATAACAATTTTAAAATGTTGTTTACTCTGATCAAAAACCTTTTGTACATCCATATAAAAATCTTCTACTACTTCATCACTATGAGAACTTGTTGGGGCATAAACCTGAATTATCTGCATTTGGTATCTGCTATTAAGTTGTATAACTAATCTTGCCACTCTGTCCGATACACCATCAATCTCCACGATATTGTTCTTCCACTTTTTATTTATAATGAATCCTACTCCACTTGTATTTCCAATATTTGTGCCTTTATAATAGAGTATATGTCCACTTTTTAAATCAATTGTCTCTTCACCTTTTCTTCTAACTCCACAAAGTCCAATAATGTCCCATTTAATATAAGAGCGTTCTTCTTCTAATTCTTGCAATCTTGCTTCACTTGAAAGTGATCTGCAGTTGTAAGTACCTAAATAAAAAGTCGTCATCAAATGGCAGCCTGGGTCCGCAATCAGGGGATTCTTAGCCCTCTCCGCCTTCGGCCACCAACTGCTGCCTTGGTTGGTGACTTTACAGCCTCCTGGGAATAAGGGCCATGCTTTATTTTTGTCTGTCATAATTGTATATATGTATTGGAAAAATATTTATCATTTACACAAACATTCATTCTGCCTTATCAGGCACTGAGAAGAAAGACCATGGTGTTTCTCGATCTTAAACTCAGAGGTAAAAAGCCAATGCTGGTGAATGTGTGTTGGTGAGCAGCCCATCCATGTCCATATACTATATGAATAATCACATATTAACAACAGCTGCAATGACAAGAACGTATGGAGTGGACATTAAGGAATTTACCCTGTTCGGTTCCTTTAAGGCCTCCAAGAGGAATCAAAGGGTCTCCTTTCAGTTAATAGCAAACTCCTTTCTGCAGCCTTGCATATATATAAAACTCGAATTCCACCCAACATGACAATTTGCTAGAAATAACCATTTATGAGAAATTATTGGGATGAAATTTAAGAAATACATGAAACATAAACTCTATTAGAAGTTTATATAAATCATTGGTAATATTTAAGGGGTGTTCCGTTTATTAATTGTAAGACATAAAAATAATTATGATTTGTGTTGATATTGAGTTATAAATTAGGATTTAATGTAATTATTATGTTTAATGTTATTAATTGAGTTTTAAAAGTACATTTCAAAAGTAACAATAATCTTTACTACTGCAGATATGGGATGATGAATATTAAAATTAACTCTTTAATGGTAATGTCAAACAAAGTGAATTGAACGATGTTTGAATGAAATGGACAATAAAAGGATGATGATAGTCCAAAGGTTAATGCAGAGAAATAAATACGTCAAGTGTTATTAGCCGAGAGGTCAGCGCAGCCGCTTGCAAACAAGCAGTTGGTTGCAGGTGGTTGTTGTGGGTTCGCCTCTGGCCAATGCTATGACATATTGAAAAAATATGATTTATATATTTTATTATATTGACTGAATTATGTGGTTTAAAGAAATTATGTACTATTTGTTTGTTTAGATCTGTTAAGTGTCCAAGTCTCAGATCCATAAATAAGAACTGGTAAAACACATTATATAAAAACCTTCCTTTTCAAACACATTGCCACATTTCCTTTTATTATTAAGTTATTTCTACCAAAAGCACTCCAACCAAGTTTAATTCTGTGATTAATTTCATTTATTATGTCTCCTAGTAATAATCTGACTAAGGTATTTCAAGTTGTTCATTTCTTCTAACTCATCATTATCAATCTTTATTTTTGTCTTTTGGGAAAATCCATTGAATATTACTTTAGTCTTTTTAACATTTGCCTTTAATCCTAATTTCTTACTTTAGTCTGATAACTCTTGCAATATTCCTTGAAGCTCTGAAACATTGTTTTCAAAATCTGCAAAATCTAAATGATTTAAATATTCTTTTAAAAAAACAATTGACTTCATTTCCTAGGATAGAGGTATAAAAAATAAAGTAATAAATTGAAATACATAACAAACTTTTTTGTTGGATAATTATTACAGTGTTATTAAAAATAAATAAATAAATGAAATCTTGATTAATTGTACTGCAATTCTAAAATTTGAATGAAATATTGTTAAGTAATTAGAAAGTTATCAAATTATTTTAAATTTTAAATTGCATTTATAATTATTAAAATATGTGCTGTGGTATTTGACAAAGAATGATTGATCTTTTAAAAAAATGATCATAAATATCTAACCTTCTAAGAGATTTGTAATTTCTAGTGTTAAACAAGATGTCAAATTTTGTCAATGTTCAATTTTTTATTTTAATATTAATCCTTTAGTCTATACTATTTCAATAAATTGGCCATGATTTGTGAGACATATATAACAAATGAAAAACATTCTATAAACAATATCTGAACTTTGCAAATACTGAGAAAATAATAATAAACAATATACATAATTAGAACAAAGGATATTTTGTTATTCAATAATGGGAAGAAAAGCAGCCAAATCAGTAACTCCAGAAAATAAAGATACTAACATGGTATCTGTAAATGCATTAGTGATCAGTTTTGGGTGAGGTCATCACATGGGCTGTTATTTTTTTGTTACTGTTATTCTAGAATTTGTTAACTTCTATTTTTAAAAATTAAACATGTACATATAAAATAAAAGTGCAATCATGTATACTTTTATCTTTTGTAATTAATGTTTAAAAATAATCTTGCATCTTTAATAAACTAGAAAAAATATCAATTTTTGTGATATTTCAAAAATCTTTTCAAAGTAATTTTACAAATGTTCTCAAAACCAGATTACAAACAGTATATCCATCAAACATATAGAAGCTGAATTAAATTATTTTTACTTTGCTGCTTACATGAAAGACCTTACTTTTTCACATTTTAAAAAAATTAATACATTAATATTAGGTTAATTCTATTTTCTAGCATGTATACAGGAAAAATAATATTACAAGTTGCATAGAAGAGTGATGAGACATTTATTTTATATAGTGCTATGTTTATGAATTGTAATAAACTAAAGATCAGCCTTTCAAGCTAATTCACATGCGCTTTATGAATCTTACTAATAAATGAATACTTTTACTTCCAACACAAGATAAAGTCTTTGTGAAAGAATAGAATGAAGACTTTATCTTGTGTTGGAAGTGAAAGTATTCATTTATTATTAAGATTCATAAAGCACATGTGAATTAGCTTGAAAAGTTGATCTTTAGTTTATTATAGAAGAGTGATTTAAAATAAAAGATACTATCAGCAAATCTCTAAATGAGTTAAATAAACTATTGAAAATATATATGTAAAATGCCACATAATTGATACTGTATAATGCAATTTAATATAAAATAAAATTTATTCTTTCCTGCTTACAATTTCAACTACCCAGCAGCCATAATCAGAGCTACATTTTATTTATTATAACCTCTCAATCTAAGTGAAAATGTAAAAAATCAGACAACAGCACTTGAACTCTAGATGATTGGTCTAAAGGTTTTGCTAATTGATAGCCAACATATTCATCAAGGCAAATTGCAACTTCATATTCTGACTTTGTTTGGAAGAGACTCTGTAAGTAAGCTATTAACTTTGGTAAAATGAAAATCTGAATGAAATAAACTGCAAACGCATTTCCAGTTGCATTTGTGTATACTAAAAATCCATTTGCATATAGTTGAATCTTTATAAGACCCTAATCCACATAAACACACTCACTCTAGATTTCCAAACAAAATAAATAATCAATGTAAATATATAATTTCTCAGGGATTTAAATAATGACTACTAAACTTTTAAAATATAATATATAATTTTTTAAATATTTTAACAATCACTTGTTTATTACCAAATGATTTCATATATATATAATTCTATTTTATCTATTCATTGACTACATAATATTAGAGTTTCGATTAATAAATATCCATTAAGACTTATTCTACTATCAAAATAAATATGCATATCAGGGATTTTGATGTATGCATTCTACTTTTAAGTTATTGGATTCTAATAGCAAATGTAATTAAAATATTTAAGTAACCTTAAACGAATCAATAGTGTGATGTCTTGACCTGAATTTAAACGGTATTTAAAATGATGATCAAAGAATAATGCCATATATTTTAACAAAAATAATAAAATTATTTATTTCACGTAAATAATATAACAATATAATAGTAATAAAATACAAATCATCACAATATGATAGCAAATATTAAGGTAAATATTTATAATATAAATTATTTCCGTAGTACAAGAAATATTAAAAATAAAATATTTTCAGCTCTTTTAAAGGTATATGTGGTGTATTGATTATATCTGTATTGGATGTCTAAATTCACATTATGTATGGCTATACAATATACATGTGTAGGAGATGGATTGCAATGTTTCATCCCACTTTTACTTTCAACATATAATCGAATTAAGTATTTCAAGATTATAAATTTAATACTCACACGCTTGTTACTCTCTTTATCAACTTGAGTTTGAATTCAAATTTTATTATTGTGAGGGTTATTTTACAAACATCTATGCAATAGAGCATTTTAATACGTCTCCACCATGCTAGTGGAAATGATATAGAAATTATATCACGATAGCAAATCTCAACCCGTAAATTAATTCAAGCCTATATTTTAACACCTAGTATTTGGTGAACCAAATATAAATATTATTTATCCTGAAAAATGTAGTACTTCTAGATAGTTTTACTCAAACATAGATGGAGGAAGGAATTAAAAATATCACAAATGATAAAATATAACTTAATATTTATATTTTAAATAAGTTTAAAATGTTGATTTAAAAAATATATTCTCTCTAAACTAATAAAGATTTAATCTGCATTCATTATCACTGATCTATCACACTATACCCTTAAATATTGAATATTGAATATAAAATATACTACCTAGATTTCCAATGGAGCTTTATAGTCAGATTTGGTATAATATATAACCTTACAATTAATATCTATCTATACATACATACTTATATATATATAAAACATTATAAATATGGATTTTTAAATAACAATATAATTATTTTAATTTTTAATTAATAATACTCTTATTTTTTATTACTTTTAATGGAATTCTTTTATATAACAGTTTTATATTTTTAATATATATTTCTTCATATTTCTACCATTTTAACTATTTTATTATAGTTTTAAACATGTGTTAATCAATAATAATAATAACAACATAATATTTATATAATTCTATTTCTTCAGAATTTATAATTCTTTTTAATTAACTTTATCTCTTTTAAACTCAACTATTTCTACACAATTCTAACTAAAATAATTTAAATTTTTTTACATTATCACCCTCCCTCCCTCTATGAACATCTTTTAAAACTATATCTAATTTTCCTTTTTAAGTCTATACATACTTCATTAATACAGAATATCTCTATAAATTAATGTCTTCAAATCCAAATTTTTATTTAAAGATGGCCTAATATTTCTAATCAATATAGTTTTTTTTTAATTTTTTTAATCCCTTCTATTTCTAGTATGACTTACCATCGTTATACTTTTTTTATCAAATTTATGTTTTGCCTCCAAAGAATATGTAAATAAATAGGTGATATTTTGTTATATTTGTGCTGGGTTAATCTTGTACTAATTGATTTTTTTTATTTCACCTACATAATTACTTCCAACATTTTTATCCTGGCAAGATTTACACTCTATTTAATATATTCTATTTATACAATTTTCTATATTTTTTACATATTTATTATCTAATATATTAAGTACATTCTTTCTTTTTTTATTTACTGTTTCAAATTTTATCACATTATTAAACTATTTATTAATCTTACAGATAATTTTGTCTATATTTTTTTATAATATTGTTGATATATGTTTTTATACATATATATTTACTTTTATTGCTTTTATCCTTTTATGATTTTCTCAGTTATCATTAAGTACTATTTTCTATAATCTGTATTGGATAATAAAGTCCTTAATTATTAATTCCATTTGCTTATTATACTCTTCTTCAAACAATAATTTATAACTATATGTTCTTGAAACAATGGTATTTATTTTGCTTTTTTTGTCTATATTCAAATTCCAATTAGTTATATCATTATCTATATTTATTTTTTATATATGGATGTTTCTATTTTGCACTTACCATTAGAATATTGCTTTATCAACAGAATATTTAAATATTGTAACTTTTTTCCTTTTTTTTTTTTTTATTGTAAATTTTATGTTTTCATCTGATTTGTTAACTTCTTCAAGAAAAAAAATTGCCTTTGGCTTTTGTTAAAAATTAAAAAATAATCATTAATATATCTTTTCGTAAATATTGGAGGATTATTATTATTATAATTATCTTCTATCTCTTCTATATATATAATATTTAAATATATGTGTATTATTTATATTATTAGACTTAATATAATTATAAGGGACTTGAACTCAGACTTTCAAACTCTCCACAGCTATCCAATCCATCTTATACAACTGATACACATTAAAGTTTAAAGATGTTCTATTTTAACATAAACTGAGCAGTGATTGTATATATGTGTTGGAGATGATCTGGATATATATACTGGAAATATTTAATTTTTTCACATGTATGTTGTCATGTGTATCAGTTGTATAAGATGGATTGGATAGCTTTGGAGAATTTGAAAGTCTGAGTTCAATTCCCTTATAATTACAGTGTCTAATACAGAAAATATCCATGTATTTAAATAATACATATTCAGCTTGTATTCTTCCCACTTCTGTATAATTAAATGGACATATTAAAGTCTTATGTGTGAGGGGTCAGATTGATTTAAGGTTATCATGGGTATAACAATAATATGGGCATCATCAAAAGCTTTGAACATTTCATCCTTGGATTTTCAATGATATGGATGGCTATAAATAGTATTAAAGTTTTTGGAGTATATTAACAAATTAGAAGGTAATGAGACTTTAAGATATTGAATGATAGATGGAAAATCAACATGAAATTAAACGGTTTAACAATAATATTAGATTTCTGAAAGATTGTATAAAGTATGGAGTAATACATAATTTTATAAAATTAAAGAAGCATAGAAAAGCCATGAATAATAAGGATAAATTTATAAAAATATTGAAAATTTTAAAAGAATATATTAGCGAAAACTATGAGATGAACCAAAAGATTTATGACAATATTTATAGTATAGAAATGTTTTTTAACCACAAGAAAATCTTTCAAAAATGAAAAAGTTTTTAGGAGCCTATGTAAAAAGAAAAAAAAAAATATAAATAAAAAGATAACAATTAGACATGCTAAAAAAAATGGATAAGTTAAAAAAAGAAAAAGGATTTAGAAGATGCAAAATTTTTTTTATAAAATATGGACAGAAAATATGTAATGTAACCAATATTGAACTGTCAGAAGAAGAAAGGAATATACTTAGTAAAGAAATAAAATATGTACCATATAGGGAAATGAAATAATAATAAGGATATGATAGAAGTGCAAACATTAATGGAGAAGTTAGCACAGAAATATATAGACAGCAATTATATATATATATATATTTGAAACAAGAACACTGTTTCACGTGTGAATTTATTCTAAGACCTAGTTACCTTCCCACCTTAAAAAACAGCAGATGTATAAAAAAGTTTAGTTTATGACGTTACAAGAAAATCATTATTTTCCATAATTGAGAAAAGTAAAATAATAAAGATAAATCATTATTGATTTTATAGTTTTGGATTATGATATAATTTAAATATATCACTCATATTTATTTAAAGCTGGCATGTATTAAAGTGATTACATTTTTAATTTTTCGATGTTTTTGAATAAAGTGTAATAATCACTTGAAGCAAAGTTAGTAAATTGAAAAACATGGCTTAATCTTTATGCATTCTTATCTATTCCACTAAAAAGTAGATTATCCAATCATTATGAAGAGAAAGGCAATCAGACTTAAATGAGAGCTGTGGGATGACCAGGATACATGGGCTGAGCTGCTTAATCAGTCCAAGAATCAGATATATATAGTCAAGTTGCAAGTTCAGAGGCAGATTACATTGGATTTTTAAAGTGTATGTTTAAAGAAGATTTTTTTCAAAAGATTTTTTGAAAAAGATAGTAAGAAAAGTGAAGAATTAAAAAGTTAAAATTCTTATTTAAGTGTTACTCAACTCTGACTTTCATCACCTTGGAATATAACCTTTACAACCACTGTTAATAATGGAAAAAGAAAACCTTATTAAGGAAAACATAACGATGGAGGGCTAATGTAACAGCTTTTCCTCTTCATTCTAAGCCATGATTTTCCAAGATTTGCCTGGATAGACATCATAGAAAGGAGATAATGCCATTCAGCTGAAATGCAATGCCCCTTTTTGAAGGGACAAACTGGATAAATGAAGGTAATGATTTTATAAAAATATTCGATGTTATGTTTCTTTAAAACTATCTATGTTTATAAAAGACAAACAAAACGTCTTTATTATAAATAAATAAATAAAAAAAGAATTATTACTAAAAATAGCTGCGTAAAAATACATTCTGTTAATAATAAATTGTAAATGATAAATATTAAAAATATATATAATCAAAAGGCATTTTATTCAATATTTATACGTGTTTATAAAAATAAAATACAAAATAAACAGCTGTCTTAAAATGACTTATGTGAAATACATTTTGTTAATGATAAAGTATAAATATTAAAGATATCTATAATCAAAAGGCATTTTTAATAAGGATTGACTTCTCACCTACAGATTACATTTGAATTAAAATAAACTAAAAAACGAATACTTATAATGAGTGATATTATTGATTTACAAATAAATATACCTAGAAGAGTCAGAAATACTGAGCTATTACATATAACTCTAACTGGCTAATAAATAAATGCAGCTACTGATCAACATATATGAAGAGATATACATCTGTGGCAGACCAAATAATAATGGTTATGCTATATCACTAAATAAAAATTACAAATGCTTAATATTGGGGAACATTTGTTTAAAATGTTAAAAATATATGTCTAACTTACCTGCATATTGATGTAAAATGACCAATGCTTAATGCTTATCTGAATATTGATTTTGTGGGAGTAATTTAAACCACATTACTGGATTTGATAAATTTAATGAAATACTATATGGACTCTAAATGCTTACCTGCATATTGATGTAAAATGACCAATGCTTAATGCTTACCTGAATATTGATTTTGTGGGAGTAATTTAAACCACATTACTGGATTTGATAAATTTAATGAAATACTATATGGACTCTAAATGCTTACCTGCATATTGATATAAAATTACAAATGCTTAATACTTACCTGAATATTGATTTTGTGGGAGTAATTTAAACCACATTACTGGATTTGATAAATTTAATGAAATACTATATGGACTCTAAATGCTTACCTGCATATTGATATAAAATTACAAATGCTTAATACTTACCTGAATATTGATTTTGTGGGAGTAATTTAAACCACATTACTGAATTTGATAAATTTAATGAAATACTATATGGACTCTAAATGCTTACCTGCATATTGATATAAAATTACAAATGCTTAATACTTACATGAATCTCGATTGTATACAAAGAAAATAATGAAACTTATGAGCACCAATGTACATTGATACTTGACTGAATTATAGAAACCTACAGATCTGGAATAGCTCAGCTTACCTATTTACCTACCTAAAAGGGATGTACAGATATGGAATAAAGAGTGGAAAAATATTCATGCAGTATTGGTAGATGTCTACTAGATAAAAGACCCTTTGAATCCTTTACCTAAGATACATCAAAATGAGCCTTCATTTGAAATGAAGGATGAACTTTATTAAAATGAATTGCAAATGAACTATTGATCAACAAACTGCTTCTAACCTTTTCATAAATGAAATGAAAATGAGTCATCACATGGATAGGAATGAACTTTATTAGAACTTGCAAATTAATTGTTATTAAATAAAATTATTGTTACTAAAAATTAAATTTAGTTATCCAGTTGTCCAATTCTATTTTGTTTTTATTGCATCACTCATCATTCATTGCACTTGTTCATGAGAATCTCATGCCTCCTGAGCTACGTCTGGCATAACTAGACCTAGGTAAGTCAGGTTGTAGTGAGATGGAACTCTAGTGGTGCCGTTTGGAAAACCAAACATATAAATGTCTAGATGCTTCCAGCCTCTATGGTGCTACATCCTCTAATGAGCAGGAAATATTGTTGTAGGGGGGGTTAACATCTGCATTGGGGAATGCCAATCGATAAGTTCCTTCCTGCAACATGCTCAACAGGAAATTGTTACAACTGAAGTAATAAAAGGGTTATATGGTGGTCCAGTTACAATATATATATATATATATATATATATATATATATGTTATACTTAATGTTTTCACAGTTATATGATGTAGATAAATTATAACTTTTTGGGCTATACCATGTATTGTTTTCCATTAAACACCGATATTTCGATGGAATAGCAACCGACATTATCAAGGTTAACTTTTGAAAGAAAAACCGTTAGATCTTAACAAATAACGTGACTGTGTGAGAGATGAGAAATGAGATTCAAGTTCAGCATTCACAATATGAGGCTTATCAAAATGTTGATTTCCCTCAGTATTTTTACCTATTAATTTTAAGTTAATATTGGATAAAATGAGAGGTTTTTACATAGCTGGAATACATTGTGCTTCATCAGTTCTATTTAAACCAGTAGGTCTCTTTAATATTTCAATATATATATATATATATATATATATATATATATATATATATATATATAATGAGAATAAAGATATTAATAGTTTAATCAATAAAAAAAATTATGGCTGGAGAAATTAAAGATGAAGTTAATAATATAGTATATAGATTAAGAAATTTGAATAATAAAAACCAAATTATAACTAAAAATATTTAGATAACATAATTACAATATAAGATGTGATGTTAAAGAAATAAAGAATAAATATGAAAAAGTGATAGTTTTCACAAAGTCAGACAATGGTAATAAATTAGTAGTAATAAACAAAAAAGAATATATTGAAAAAATGAATGAAATGTTAACAGAGACTATTTTTATAAAAATTAAAAAAGATGATACTAAAACTTAAAAATAAAAAGACAAAAGGAATGTATAATAACAATTCGATAAATAAAAAAATATTTACATATTTAGGGAATAAAGATTGTGCTACAGCAAAAGTTTATGGAGCATCAAAAATGTTTAAAGAAATACCATTAAACCAAATAATTAATGGTATAAACTCATATTTTGATAGGGTATCAAAATGTCTAGTGAATAATATATTTAAAAAATATACTAATAACAATAGTGATTCTTATATTAAAAGTAGTCAAGATCTGATAAAGGAAATTAAAAACAGTAGATCAATATAGTAATTATAACTTAACAATGGTCAAAATAGATGTATCAATGAACACTGATATCAATGTAGATAAAGACATAGAATTAGCAAATAGTAGATATAAAAATGATAAAAATAAAAAAGTAGAAATACCAATAAAAACGTTGATGAAATTATGGAAATTTCTTGCAAAGAGATTACATTTAAATTTAAAGAAGAATATTATGAACAACAAAAAGTAATACTGATAAGAGAGGTACTATGTGCAGGACTAATATATATATAAATATATATATATATATATATATATTGTGACCTTCCAGGTTGGCATCAGGAAAAAATGTGGGAAGTTCATATTTGTGCTAACAATGGCTAAAGATAATTATCTGAGAAAAATGAATTGAAATGTAATTTGCTAGTTAAAATTAGGATTTAAAAAAAATTAAAACTTTAATTGTGTACCGATTGGTAGAGTTTTGGATTATATATGTTTGGTAGTAGAAGAGGAGGATGAACAATATTAGGGATGTTTGTATGTAGTAGAAAAATTTACATGTCATAATGAGCAGAAATATAGATATATTATTAATTAGAATTTTCTTTCCTATATTTTATTTATTATTTACTGATTATGTATTGTTCATAATCTTATGTTTAAAAATGATAAAGATTATTTGTATATTAGTGAATAACATTTATAAATTAATATTTGATATTTAATATTTTTTTTATTATTATGTTTATTCCATTCAAACATTGTATTGTTAAAATTTTATAAGTAAAATTCTGGCACACTTCCAAAGTTGATTGTAATAAAAGAAACACAGAGGGCATGAAAAAAAAAAGACAGAGAGTTTAAAACTTGAAGGAAAGTAAAAAAATTCCAAGGAAGAAGATGTAAAAAAAACATAAAAGAATCAATAACTCTCTAAGAGTATTAGAACAAATATAAAAAAACATCACAAGGATTCTAATAATATATTTATGGAGGATTTTCTATTATACTACTGGAATGATATAACGATGCAGAGATAAACCCAGAGGGAAGCCAGCTCCAAATTTCTGTCAAGTGATGATCCATATTCACTACCTTTAAAATGCCTGGATGATATGTAAGCTAAGTAATTATGATTTGTTTTAAAGTATTACCAAAAATATATAATATCAGAATGATAAAATTGTTTAAAATAAAGCTAGCTAAAATTTTCTTATTAAACGCTATAATTAAACGCTTGATTTTCAATTTTAATAATTTTCTATCAATATTCTACAAAATAAAATTTAAAATGAAAGAGTTTATCTATTTAATCTTATATCAAGAGGATAATTTTATACTGTATAACTTTACTATTCACGCATATATAATAAATAATTCCAGTGCATGCAAATGTCATTTATCATGCCTATAACAGAATTCTAGGATAAAAAAAACTATTGTCATTCTTAACAAATTATGCTTTAACAATCAGATAGTCATTTTTTTTTATGTTATAATTTACTGTTGTCTTTGAAATTGATATGTATGTTTCTTTCAACTTTCAATTTTTTTTTAAAAAAAACTTAACATGTAATGATAAGATATTGATAAGTATTTTTCATTATTGATTACAACAGATGTACAACCAATTTTTTTTTTGTTTTCTTTTAAAAAAAAACTAAACAATGTAACTTCATATCATTATAATATGATAATTTATTATTTTGTATGATCTAGAAATTATATTATAGGTGATTATAGATATTCGGATGTGAGCGTGTTGCTATAAATTATTATTTTAAAAAAAATTGTATTTATTATGCTTTGATTTCATTAATGAAGTTTATTTTAAAAAATAAAAAATTAAAACCTTGTCTGTTATTAGTTAGATTGAGTTTGGAGATATTATTTAACCCTCACGTATATAAGTATAAGTATAAGTAAAAGTTTTTGATTATTGTTTTCCCTGCCTTTCTTTATTGTTGTATAGTTAATGTGAGATGATATACACTGATTATAATAGATAAGAGTTGTATAAATTTTTATAATATGTATAAAAGATGATTGATTTATGGCATCATCCAAGTTTTATAAATAAGCTAATAAAAAGTATGTTTTAAAAATACATTATATTTATGATATTATAAAAGCACACATATTTGAAAATATATGATTCATATATTAAATATTAGTCAATTTTGGTTTTACTGTGGAAGAAATGTAATTGGTTAGCAAAGTGCATAAAATAATATTTTTTTTTGTTTATTATTTATTTTGTCTTTTTTTTTTAATAAATGTTTTATTAAATTAATAGTTCATATGAATTGCTTGATTATATACATTCGATTCTCCATTTCCACACACACACATATATGGTTAGCATAGCATAGCCCTAGAATATCTAAATTTGCCAGTACAAGTTGAGTTTTATTTAATTTGTCTGGAGATGATAAATCACCATATTACAGTGGTAATAATATATTCTACTTTGCTTAGAATAGATGGTGATGTGGATATAAAGGTACCCGACTCTCATCATTATCTATTCTATATTAAATATGATAATTGATAATTTTGCAATAGTTTTATAATTAAATAAATGTGTGGCATATGATTAAATTAGTGTTACAGAATTGTTATCCATAAATGTTTTATTACTCTTATTTGCATCCTATATGAAGACCATATCCTATAACCTCAACTGAGCTAAGCCATAGAATAATTACAATATAAGAATCTTTTAAATAAGTTTAAAAGCAATTTACAATTATAAATTTTATTCTATTTTGTATAGAATTGATGCCTGGGCATTTATAAATCTAATAAAGTGAACAAGTGAAGAAGACAGAGGTTACAATATATATATAAATAAATCAATTATTTTATATAGCGCGATGTTTTTATAAACTGTAATAGCTAAACAGCATTAAGCTGTTGCACATGCACTTTGCAGATTTTAACTATATATGATGAATACAAACACTCATGTGTTTGAAGTGTTTGTATTCAGTCATTTATAGTTAAAAATCTGCAAAGCACATGTGCAACAGCTTAATGCTGTTTAGCTATTACAATATATATATATATATATATATTTGTATATATATGCACAGCTTCAATATATATATATATGAAAGAAAGTTACTGTTAACACTAACTGAAATAATTATACAAATATATAAACCATTATTCAATTACAAATATCCAGTAACGCCCTCTGTTTAGGTATCATTTTGAAGTTCGCTATTACTGAGATATAGACTTTTAAACAGAGGGTGTTACTGGATATTTGTAATTTACAAAAGATTTGGATAAAGAATTTATATCAGTATATTTGTATAAAAGACGGGATGATTGTGTTAAGAGGATTGTTGAGTGTTGTAATAGTAAGGAATAGGATAAAAGAATAGATTTATTAATAAAGAATAGGGAGTTAGAGAGATGGAGAAATAGTATGGAGAGTAAAAAGAGTTTAAATATATATAGAAATAAACAGAATATTAGGTGTGAGTTAATATATGATAATAGTAAGGAAAGTAGTTTATTATTTAAGGCTCGAACGGGATCTTTGGCTACAAGAGAATATAAATGTAAATGGAGAAAAAATGGGTGATTTATTTTGTAAATTATGTAAGAAAGGAATAGAAAATATTAGACATTTGTTAATTGAATGTAAATGCTTGAAACCAGAAAGGATACATATAATGAAGTTATGGAAGAATAAATATGAAAAAAGTGATTATACAGAAAGTGAATTATTGGTTTTTATGCTGGGTTTAGGAAAAGATAATGGGGATTTAGATATAAAGGTTATAGAGTTGACAAAGATTATGTTGTGGAAATGAGATGGAGCAGAATATGGAAAAATTTAGAGTGGGAATGGAAAATAAAGTGGCTAACAGGTTTATCTGGGCATAATTGCTGAGATATTCTTGTCTTTGTTTAAGGAGAAGCCACAATACATCACATCACATCACAACATCATATATATATATATATATATATATATATATATATATATATAATGGGAGGGATAGATTTAATGATGAGTAATAATAATGCGATGATTATTTAGTAGTTTTTAATAAAAAGCAAAGGCAATTACATTTTTCCTTGAAGAAGTTAATGAATTAGACGCAAGCATAAAATTTACCATAGAAAGAGAAAAAGAATACAAGTTATCATATTTGTACATTCTGTTAATAAAGTCATATTCTAATGGTAAGTCTAAAATAAAAACATCCATTTATAAAAAAATAAATATAGATAATATAACTAATTGGAATTTGAATATAGATAAAAAATTCAAAATAAATAGTACTACTTTAAGAATGTATAGAGTTATAAATTATTTCTCAAATAGAGAATATAATAAACAAGTAGAATTAATAATTAACTAATTTAAAATTAATGGTTTTCCAATAAAGATTATAGAAGATAATATAAAACTATCTGAACAGAAATTTAATAATAACTGAGAAAATAATCATAAAAAGGATAAAGACAATAAATTTAAATATTTAGGTATAAAAACAAATGAAAACAGTATTGTAAAAAATATAAACAAAATTATCTCTAAGATTAATAAAAAGGTTAAATAATGTAATAAAATTTAAAGTAATAAATAAAACAAAGAAAGAATATACATAATATATTTGATAATAAATATGTAGAAAATGTAGAAATTTGTATAAATGGAGTATATAAAATAGAGTGTAAATCTTGTCAGGATAAAAATGTTAGAATTAATTATGTAGATGAAACAAAAAATTCAATTTGTACAAGATTAACCAGCACAAATATGACGAAAAATCACCTATTTATTTACATTCAGTGGAGATAGGACATAAATTTGATAAAGAAAATATAATTGTGGTAAATCATACTAAAAATAGAAGAAATAAAAAATTTAAAAACGCTATAGTGATTAGAAATATTAGGCCATCTTTAAATAAAAAATTGGGTTTAAAGACATTAATTTTATGGAGATATTCTTTATTAATAAAATAAGTATGTATAGATTAAAAAATTAAATAAGATGTAGTTTTAAAAGATGTTTATAGAGGGAGTGAGGATGATAATGTAAAAAATTAATTTTTTTTAGCTAGAGTTGTGTAGAAATTGTTGAGTTTAAAATTGGTAAAGTTAATTAAAAAGAATTAAAAATTCTGAAGAATAGAATTATATAAATATTATGTTATTGTTTTTGTTGTTATTATTATTATTATTATTATTGATTGATTGATTGATTGATTGAAGTATGTTTAAAACTATAATGAAATAGTTAAAATGGTAGAAATAAATTAAATTATTAAGAAAGTTTAAAATAATAAAAGTATGTAGAAATATATACTAAAAGTATACAGGTATATATAAAAGAAATCAATGAAAAATAGAAATATGATAAAAATATATTATCAATTACAGATTAAAAAATTATATTGTTATTTAAAAATCCATAAAATAGATTACTGTTTATAATATTTTTTTTATATAAGTATATATGTATAGATAGGTATTAATTATATGGTTTCATATATTTAAATGTTGTAGCTTTAATAATGACTGCTGGGCGGTTGAAACTATAAGCAGAAGGGAATAAATCCTATTTTATATTAAATTTCATTGTAAACTGTCAATTAAGAAATATATGGTATTTTACACACAGACATATATATATAAATAATCAATGCAAATAAGGAAAAGAAGTATAAAAAAATTATTGAAAATATACAATTTTTTTGTTCGTTGTTAACAAGAATTAGTCTTACAACTGCGTTTTTAAAGAATTTACTAATCAGTAGCATTGTTGACCTATTTGCAGTACTTTCTCTGCATAATACTAACATTTCAGATTTTTTTGAATTAATAAATCAGTATTTATTTTTAATTTCTATCTTCAAAGGAATGTGTAACTCAAAAAAATCGTTATAAATACCTGCAAGAGAACGGAAAAGGCTGTAAATAACAACAACTCCTTCAAGTATTCTATTATATTATGCAACTAAGAATTGGTTTGTTAAGGCTAATCTTTCAATCATTTAAATGAATAAATTTTTTGCAAACTTCAATAGTGATTGAGCAAATATTTAACACTGAAAAATTTATTAATTTTTTTTTTTAAAAAGCAATTATTAATTATTATTTATCAAGTCATCAGTTTATTACTTATTTTCATTTATGAGTTTTATTTTACTTGCAATAGGCTTTAATTTTTTTATTGGTAATCATCTTTAACAGGCTGAAACATACACATTTTGCATTGCCATCTAATACCATCTGCACCTTCAGCTTATCTCACCAGTGAACACTGTTCTAACATAGGAAATTGTTCTGTAGCAGCCACCTCCTTGCTAACCACTTCATTGCCAATTCTGGAGTTCTAAGTTCTTCCATCAATTGCCATGAACATCAAGACTCTGCATGAATAGCCAAAAGATCTAATATTTCACTTAATGACACAATAAGTGTTACACAATTTATGCCTTCCATAGTCTTATTGTAGCTAGTCTTAAAGTAATGCGATTCTCTCACACAGGAGTTCTCTGAATTGATTTCAATTACTTTGTTAAAATACCAACTTTACAACTTGTAACAGATATTGTCAAAGCACCAACTTTACAACTATTGGGGGGGGGGGGAGAAAAAGTAAGAAAATTTCCCCCAAAAATTCAGAACTATTCCACCAGAGCGCCTATTTTTGGCCCGCTAAAAGTAATGTTTACTTTTTTATCATAATGGCAATTTAACCGCAAAAGCATTCACAGATAAATTATAAAATACTAATAAAAAAAACTATTTTATTTTAATAATTTAGCAACATGTATGCATAGAATAAGATAAAAGAATACAGTAGAATCAAAAGCACCCACTGGACGAACTCTTAAACTTGCAAGTTAATTGAATACTTATATGATTTTGACTTCTAAGTAAATGAATAGTTAATAAATGCCTGATTACAGGAAAACCAATTTCTTTTATAATTTTTGGTTGCAATCATGTGAACCTGGGTAATATAAAACAAGCCCACTGTTTTTCATGGCAAATTATTTTGCAATTAATGCAATGTGACAATTTACAACATTAAAATTTATATTAAAAAATAGAAAACTTTTAAATATGTTTTTTAATATTTTTTACTTTAAATACACCAAAGGTTCGTATGATGAAGTAGTTTTTTTAATCATAAATTTCAAATTATCGAAATAAATCGGCTTTAAAGTTTCAGCCGTTCAAACTAAGCTAAACTGCTAAAAATGAAATTAAAAATTTAATTTACAATCTGCTCCGTACTATTTTTAAATAAGAACTTTTTGAATTATTTATTTTTTGATTAACCTTTATACTTGTATTTGTAATCTGTTATTTTAACAATGTATGTTCTTGTACATTTTGAAATTACCGTGTATAAATGTGCTATCTTACATTTTATTGTTATATTTATATGTGTGTGCTGGAGTTTGTGTATAGTGAATTCAGTTAAATCTATTTTGCTAATTTTGATTTAATTGCATTTTTCTATAAGAACAAAGCAAAAAAAGAAATATTTTGAATTTAAAATCAATTTTTTACGCAATATATTGTACCAGTCAGAATTGTATGTTCATTTAACAAGGTTTAGAATCTAAGCAAAAGTACCCTAAATCCACTCATGCCCGAGATACACAGGTCAGGAGCAATCATGAATTCTGCCCTATTTGCTCTTCTCTAAAACTATAACATTATAGACAACACTTCTGATGATAACATGAAATTTTATTCATTCTGGTCCCAGAGACACAGCGGAAAAACATGAGATCTACAGGGTAATTAGCATAAATAAATAATGTTAAAACTTGGCTCAATCAAATATCTTATGTGAAAGGGCAATTTATAAATTTTAAATGAATTGCACACAGCTAGCATTGCAAAAGAAACATGAATTATAAAATAGTATCCATCCAGAATGAGCAAGAACAGAACAATCCAGAGATAAGTGTCCATTTTAAATAATCAGTTATAACTTCTAAACATTACTAACACTATTATAAATATTAAATGGAATTCAATGAATGAGAGTCAGTAAGACACAACACATGAGTAATTATTAAAACATAATAATTTAATAAATATAAACAATTTAATTTACATTAGAAAACATAGCACAGATTTAATGCGGTTATTACTTTGCATATAAGCAACTGATTTAGTATGCTAATGAGTTATAGTATAATAATAAATTAATGTTATCAATGCGGTGATCATTACTTTAAGTAATGATAAGGACGTTTACAAATTCATCTCTAAAGAGAGGTTTACTCTTGATATGATAGTTAATAATTTATCATTTATGAGCATATTTGGGCCTGTACAAATGAGGAATGGGTTAACCTAATAAGTTTTACTGTGACAATCCTAAAATATTCGACTAATTATAAAATGAGTGGTTTACAAACATCACTGCGCCATGTCTTATAAATAATATGAGAACTCCCCATAAAAGAACTCGCAGTGCTAACTATAATGACAGCATTTAAGATGGAGAAAATGTCCGTCTTTGGACTGAAAAACTTTATCACATATATGACTCCTCTTGTATTTATCACAAAGCGGTATTCGAAAATATGAGTGGTAAGGATTCCATGGTACGCCCTCTGACGTGTCACATGCAGAGCCTTAATACTCTAATGTTTATCCTGAGATCAGTTCTACCAAACCTCATTCCTAGACGAGTTACGTGAAGAAAATCCGGAGTTCGGATGATAAATATGATAAAGCAAAATATAAGTACTTTAAAATGCTATCCTAAGTAAGCAACGCGAATATGGCTTAAGTCTTAAATGATTAATGAAATAATTTAAGCTTAAATAAAGCAATAATATCATGCGTAACGCCATGATAAAATAATAACCCACTCAGCATCGTACATATAACTTTAATAAATTTAGGATGTCGAACATAGAAGAGGGAAAAATATCATTTTTCCTATTTAACAAACCCAAGTATTCTTAAACGACAATATATTATAATTAATTTAACTCTTAATGACGTATAAGTAATAAATAGTTATTAAAATATATTAATAATCAAATTTATTAAAAGAACATAAATTGCATTTAAATATCGATAGTGATATGATTTTTAAACAATCCGCCATTAAGCATAATTTCAAAATATTTAACCGAGCGAACAGCGTTCAATAAGAAGTTTTACGTTTAACTATTTAAACATTCTAAAATATCGGAATGATGATTGAAATAATATAAGTTCACTAGATTAAAACATTAGCACACTAAAACTAATTTAATAAGATATATATTTAAAATAAGTTTTGCCACAGAAATAAAATAATTAGAGTGTGAAACTTAAAAAGCTAATGATAGATTTAAAGTACATAATTCTGTGCTTAGCGTTTCAAATAACGAGTTTAAAAACTTAAAGAGATAAAATCACAAATTTAACAATAATTAAGTTTATAATCAGTTATAAAATAAATAAAGATTACATTCTGATTACAATTAAGATTTAGGAAAGAAAGGAAGTGAGGAGAATTAAGAGTTCATTCTTCAGCAAAACGGATTACCTTTAGAAGTTATGGTGGCCACTTATAATAATGTATATGAAGTTTAGCAAGGCACAATACTAATAAAATAATGGTAAGCATCTTCCAATATTCTTTTACAATTAAACATAACAGTTCTCAAGTAGCGATGGCATAGCAGGGAGGCAGAACAAAGGCGATTTAAGATCAGGGAGGCAAATTCCTTTTACTCACAGTCCATTTTGTTTCCACTCTCTACACAAATACCAGAGAGAAGAGTGATTTGAACTCCATTTGCGTGTTCCTAGAACTTCTGCTCCTCCTATACTTGAAATTTGGCAATATTGGAAGATGTAAACAATACGTTCCAGAAAGCATTATTTAAACGTATTTTTAAAATTGCAAATAACTTTAAAATATGATTTTTGGTTTGACTTGAAATGAGAATGACATTTTTAAATTGTAATAATACTTTTTAGAATTTTCTGGCCTTGCTTTAGCTTTACATTAATTTTATTTATTTTTATATCTATAATACATATACGCACATACACAATTATCTAAGTGAAGGGAATTTACAAGCTTGGAAATAAAATACACCTAAGCTAAAATAATAATTTAACTAGTTACACATAACCATTGTAAATAAACAGGGTGGAAGTGATACATGTATATGTGTGTGTTTAACATTCCTAGATGACCAAATAAACATATAAACTGGTTCAAACCCTACTTTAAAGGTATGTAATGTCATCAGACAGTGAAGTTAAATATGTACCACAGATTTACCACTTCAATATATATATATGCTATTAAAAGGTGTGAAGGTTGCCTTGACAGCAGTTAGAAATATTGGTTACTATATTTACTGTGAATGTTTAGGTGGTTACTGGTTGGAAACTAATATATATATATATATATACCTGTACAATATCATCATTGTTTTCAACTATTATCGAATCGATCTACTGCAGTGTAAAGATCTCTCCAAGTTTAAACCAATTTCTCGGATCTCTAGTATCTTTTTTATACATCACACATCAGCGATCTTTTTTAATTCATCCATCCGTCTCACGTATAGGCTACAGATCTTTTACATTTCTTAGGATCCAGTTTAAGATTTGAACTGTTCATCTATTATCATCTCTTCTAGCAATATGTCCAGCATAGCTCTCTTTTAATTTCTTAATTTTTTCAATGATATTAGTAATATCTGCTTGTTCTCTTACTCATGAATTTCATTAAAGATATCTTCTTATTTTTCCTAACATACATTTCTCCATACTTCGTTGAGTGATCTGAAGTTTCTGAATTATTATTCTGTTCAGTTGCAAGTTTCATATTCATAAATAAAAACTGGTAGCAAATATCTATTTAAAAATCTTTCTTTTCAAATACATAAGCCATTTTTTAAAATATTAAGTTATTTCTCCATAAGTAATCCATTCAAGTTTAATTCTATGATTAATTTCTTTCATTATATTTTCGATGTATTAATAATCTGACCAACCTATTTATAGTTGTTAACTTCTTCTAATTCATGATTATCAATCTTTATTTTCTTTTCCTGAGAAAATTAGTCGAACATTACCTTAGAATTTTTAGCAGTTTTTTTTTTTTCAAAGGAAGGTTTGTTGTTATAAAGGTTACAAAGGAAGGTTTATTGTTACAAGGGTATTTAATTTAATGACATTCACTGTGAACAAGACAACTCTGCGTTAACAAATCCAACTATATAAACTAACATATTTAACATAAACATGGATATACAATGAATAATATTATTTTACATTCATCATTAAAACAAATATATACATAGATTTAAATTAAGCATGGATACACACCAGGTCCGTATATTTCATTATTTCATTGTGTACGTCTCAATGTCACTCATCTCCCACATGCTCCTGAATGTTCATTGAGGAGCTAGTCTATTGTCTCTTTCTTTTATCACTCTGATGTTCTTGATAAATATCCTCCATGGATCCATGATCAATAAGATATTTAATTAGTTCATTGCGAACGTTTTAATGTCTATCATTTGCCAAGTGCTACGAAATGTCAATTGAGAAGCGAGTCTCTTGTCTCTTTTCTTTATTGCACTGATCTTCATGATGAATATCTGCAGTGGGTCTGAGTTACTCGTGTCAAAAAGAAGCATACATCTTGTCAACTAAACACTGAACATCAAGAATGTAGCACTCCTTACTACCACAAATATGCCTGATTTGATGCCCTGCATTAGAGTAGATATTAAAGTATTTTTCTTTTTATAAATTGTAAAAATCAGCGTTTTACAGTTTTGCAAACCAACACACTTATTAAAGATGTGTTCGATAGTCTCTACCTCTTTTTGATACAAACCACATATGCTACTAATAGATTTATAACCCCTATAAGATGTCAGGAAACTCCTAGTGAGCAGCACATTGAGGTTAACTTTCATCAAGAAGTCGAAGAACTTGGGCTCCAGGCTCCACCATTTGAATTTTTTTAAGAAATTATAGCAATTATTTTTATTACTATATCTGACAATTTTCGCAACATTTTCTGGGACAATAATTGCAAAAACAAACACAGGATCTTCAAAACGTATATGACTTAAATAATTTTCATATACTTTTACTCCCTTTACTTTTCATTTTAATCCACAAAAACATTTTATCAAACTGTTGCAAAAAGTTGTAGAGATAGGGAATATGTCATACACTCTTCTCAATGTTAATCTTCTCAATATTACTAGGACATCTTGTTTTTGCATTTTGATAAATATTCTTCCAAATATAATTGCTGCAAAAAGTTTTGGAGATATGAAATCCCCATGCCAGACAATGTTCGTCTTCTGACTATCATCACACCATCTTGTTTTTGCATTTGGATAAATAGACTTCAGAATATGTCTGTCATGGGTATGTAACTGGATAATCTAATTACTATAAAAATGCTTATACAGACAATTGTCTTTGCATGGTTAACAAATCCAAAACATATTGGTAATTCATATTCATTTTTTCTCTATAATTTCTTTCAATACTTGAATGTAATCCACTGTCCTAAAAGTACTTTTAAATGCAGCTTATTATTTTGATTAAGTAAAATTCAATGTTGGCTTTATCATTTAAACATTTGGTGTATAACTTTGGCAACGATTTTTTTCTTCACCTTCTTTTTTTAAAATATCGATTGTAGTTTCATAACTTTCTGGAGTTTTTCCTTCATCATAGATCTGATTTTATATCTCACTTCTTTATTTAAAATGCTGGTCATTTAAAAGGTGTGATATATGATGCTTTGCTTTCTCTTTCTTTATTTTTATATAATTGTTTATACATATCTTCTACACATTTCATGATCTAATTTCTCTTTTTAATAATAGTTTCATTTTTTCCCTTTAATTGCAGAAATAACTTACCTTCCAATATCAAGATGATGCTTTATAATCTTTGAGGCTTTTATGAGACTTCTATAGTTTTTCTTGCCAATTCACATTATATTTTCTTGTATGTTTTATCTCTTTTTCTACTATTTTCCAAAATTCAACATATTCATTTCTTTTTAATGTATCATTTTTATATATTTTCATATCATTTTTGTCTTCATATATTGTCTTGACTCTTTAGAAAATTTACTGATAAATCTCTGTTTTTTGTGTATCTTTGTTGGAGTTCTTAATGATATACAGTTATATTCTTAGTTATTTCATTCAAATTTGAACACTTTAAAAATCTGTTAATACTTTAAAACAATTTTAAAATTCTAATTTATATACATTATAGTATTTATTGTAAATACTGTTTTTCTTAATAATTTTTGTTTCTCTAAATTCATATCATGTTTTTTATATCTTACTGTAATCTTGAAATATAGATTTTCTATTAGTCAAAATATAATTCGTTTCTGCTATACCTTTATTTGGATGCTTCCATGTCTATTTCTGTTTGACATGTTTCTCAAAAAAGAATTTATAATATATAGTTTTTATTTTCAAAAATATTACCAAAATCACACTTTTCTTTATTTTTGCCATAATATCCTATAAATACAATTTATCCAAACCACTTCAAACACTTTTTAGCAAAACTCTTTATTTGTACATATACATACACCTATGTTTTGACTGACCTGCAGTCTTCCTCAGAGCCAGTTCATTTTACTGGCTCTGAAGAAGACTGCAGGTCAATCGAAACATCAGTGTATGTATAAGTACAAATAAAGAGTTTTGCTAAAAAGTTTTTGAAGTGGTTTGGATAAATTGTATTTATAGTTTTTATTTTTATGCAAATTTCGTAAGTCTATATATTCTCTAATTTCTCTTATCACATCAAAATGTATTCATAGTACTTTACTTTTATCTTTTAATTGTTTATTAATTCTAGTATTAAAGACTCTTATGGAAATTTTAAAATGTTTTTCAGTCTAATCAAATGTATTTTGTATATGCAAATAAAATCTACTTTTTCATTACAATGTAAACTTGAATTATCTGCATTTAGTATCTTCCATTAACTTAAATAACTAATCTAATACATCTTCCATCTCCACAATATTGTTTTTCCTCTTTTTATTTATAAAAATTTATAAAAAAATTTACTACAATTTTTTTATTCTCATTTTAGACACCATCCATCTTTAGACAAATACATTAATGATTCTTATTATCTCTAGCTTAGTAAGTAATTAGTAATAATTATTAATATATTTATTTAAAATGAATGTAGACAAAGATGTGAATTCCGAAAGTTTGATATTGCAAATAAAAATTATAGTAACTTAATGTGGATAAGTATTGAACAAATGATAAAGACTTGTGGTCAACTGAAGAGCTCGTTTCAATATGAAATACATTTATGAAGGCTTTATCTTTTTTAGATATCCATATTCATATGTTTCAAGAGTGTATGGTGGAATGGAAATTTTAGAAATATATATAATATTTAAATGCATGTTTTACTTGATGGTATTTTTATAAAAGCATTATAAAATTGATTAAATATATGCATATTGTTTATACTAAACAATGTAATTAAAAGGGACTTGAACTCAAACTTTCTTGCTTCTTACAATTATCCAATCTATCTTATACGACTGATACACATGACCACATACAAGTGAAAAGATTATCTTCAATATACATATTTCATGCTGAACCACTACTCATCAGTTGGTCCAGATCACCATATTTCATACATATATACAATCAGTGCACAGATTATATTAAGATAGCAAGTCTTTGAACACTAATGGACAAGTTCCAGTCTTCTCCACCCTCCAACTTTTCAGTCATCCATATCATTGAAAATCTGAGAATCGATTGCTCAAATCCCTTATTAATGCCAATATTATTGTCACCCCTATATTAACTTTTAAGTTAGTCTGATCACTTATATATAGGACCTTAATATTATCACTTAAATATACAGAAGATGGAAGCTAAAAGTCTAACTTTAAATATCTTCTAGTTACATTTTGTTTAGTATAGTCAATATACATGTAATTAAATGTTACATATTCAGTCTGTATTCTGCCCATTCCTCTTCTGTATATTTAAAAGAACATATTAAGGTCCTACATGTGAGAGATCAGAGTGACAAGTCAACTTGGGTATGACAATAATACTGGCCATTATTCAGATTTTCAATGATATGAATGGATGAAGAGTTGGAGAATAGAAAAGGTTGGAGTTTGTCCATTAAAGTTTGAAGACTTGCTATCTTAATGTAATCTGAGCACTGATTATAAATGTGTGTGGATGATGGGGTTCTGGACCACCTTATGAGTGCTGGTTCAGCATAAAATGTCTATTGGAGATCATTTATCTACTTCACATGTCTGTGGTCATGGATATCAGTTGTATAAAATAGAGTAGATAGTTGTAGGTGGATAGAAGGTCTTAGTTCAAATCCCTTCTAATTATATATATATATATTATAAGGCACCAAATGTGGGGGAAAATACACTATATAACGGTCAAGTTTTGTCCATTCATGTAACAGAATCTAGAATCCAGGCAAAGAGACCAAAACTGACCAGACCAGGAGTGTGATGTCCTGAATCCAACTATGCTTCATCTTGTTTGCCAGTACTCCATGACTCAAGATCCTATGAATGACCACACTTGAACATGAGACTTGGGGACTTAAATATTTATATTAACTAATTGGAATGCTACTAGCATAAAATTAAAGATAATATTCATAAATGGTAATTAATGTAGAGATAGTTATATCATATATATATATATAAAATACATATATTAGTTATATATATATATATATATATATATATATATATATAATTAACTAAGACTGAATTGGATTGAAATAGGAATAAGAAATCACACAAAACTAGAATAAATTTAACATATATTTATTAATCGAACAGAACATAAATTAATGTGGGAAAAGCATGCAGGCTTTACAACATGAGGATTAGCATGTCTTCTCATTAAAACTTTAATTATTAATATGAGTTGACATATTTGAAGAAATCACTAAGCAGTGCCTATATTAGGTTATGCCAATTCCTATTGAAAGTGGTAGCTACTATTATAAAAATGTGGTACCAGTCTTAAGCAAAATATTTATTGTGACATTGTTACTTTAATAAAGTATGAGCATATAACTCAGTCAGGGTAGAGATTGAACCCAGAAACCAAAGATATAAATTTCAAATTTAATAATAAATAATTAAATTATGGAACTTAGAATTGGCTATACAAGATCACTGACATGCTACAGCACAGAGCGCCCTGTGGTGAGATTAGAGTCAAGGGTTTCGTGACCAACACTGGTACCCTGGGACCAAGTGTCATGCTGCTAAAAGGTCAGGGTAGCTAACATGACTGCCTGGAATTATATGTCAGGTCTTATTGGTGTGCACCCCTAAAGGAGGTAAGATGGGATGGACTTTCCCGAGATCCCATCTTAAGGAGAAGATGCAGCAAAACGTTATACATTGAATGTGAATTTAATATATCTAATCTGCCAAGTGAAAGTATAATATTAATTATTATTACAGAGATACAGGGGCAATAGCCTGGCTAGTATTACTATTATGAGTCAATTCTAACAATGCTATATAATCAAGTGACATTAGAGTGATAAAGAAAATGTAATAAAACTCTGGTTTATAGGGTTTAATATATACATAGAAATTATTACGAGGGAGGGGAAATGTATATTTGATTGATTGCCCAAATAATTACTAAATATACTTTCATATTACTAAGACTAGTACATAACTCTATTCAGAAATCTCAATAAGATGGAAATGTAATAGTAAGCCACAATATATTTAGAATCAAATAAGAATTATAGGAATTTGAACCAGTGAGCATGGAGAATGTCATTAAAAAGATAGTTATGGGGAGATATTTGCAATTATATCTTTGAATATTTATTACATTTAAATGCTCACGGCTTCGAGGCATTGGCATATAAATAAAAATAACAGTAAAGAAATATTATAGGCACAACCGCAGTGATAGACAAAGAAATTAGTGTAGATTACATTTAGTTTAATTAAGACATTTATAAAGAGATAAGCAAGTTATACAAATGATACAATATTTACTTTAACAAGAATTTATAATAAAAACATTTATAGGATTTAGAACATTACATTAGTTTATCTTTAGCTGGCTTTAAACTTTATGTTGAGGATTTAAATTTAAAAAATAGTTAATTAACACAGAACTCGGCAGTTATAGATTGGCATTATCGATTAGTTGCTGGATTGGATAAGCAGGTGTTGGCTTTCAGGTATCTTGGTGGTCTTCTTGAGCAGGCATAGTGCCTACATTATGGAAGTAGGCTGTTGCTGGATGGTTTCATGTTGCAGATCTGGTGATTGAAGCATCAGCTGGTAATGGGCACACTATTCATCTGTGGATTTAGAAGCAGCCATTGCCTTTCTCCAGTCAGATCATTCAAAGACCAATCTGATGTGGATTAGTTATAGCATAAAGATGTTAATAACCTGATGTTTGGATTGATTTCAATAATAAAATATAAACAAAATGGATAAATAAAATAATAATTTATTAACAAATGTATAAAATTGTTGCTTATATACTTGTAATTATTACTAGGTATAAAAAATAATAAAGATAATAATAAGAAGAAATATTTTAAATTTAAGGCTCTAGAATAATTACACTGATAAAATCTTAAAGAGAAAAGTTTAAAAAAAGTTAAAATTGTGTTTTTTCCTGCAGATATTGTTCTTTCCCTATATTTATGAGTTTCTCAAGATGGTAGTGATCCTCTTAGAAAACTGGTGATGTTAGATAGCGGTGTTGGTGATGTTAATCAGCAGTTCTGATAGGTTTTAAGGCACAGAACACTTCTTTACTCATGGCATGATTAAAGCAGTTAATGATTCGTTTTACCAAATTTCAGGATTAGTCTCTCAATATGATTGCATCTATAAATGTTTTGACTGGTGTAGTTGTCTATTTCTAGCCACACATGCTACATAGTCTTCTGATGGCAAATGTCATAGTGCTGTGCTGGATTTTAGTATTGAAAAATACTTTTAATAGCAATTCAAACTATGTTGGAGTACTCTTTTAACCAGTCATTTATTGTTTCTGCATGGGACTACTGCAACATTGTGTCTTGAATTAAGATTTGGAATAGACTAGAGTAGACTACCTAAGTCATTTGTTTCTGACCTATTTATACTCCATTTCCTGTTGTTCACACTTTTTCTGAAATCAAGATATTTTCTAAACAACAAGTTTATCAAAAGATAGTTACAAAATTTGATATTTGTTCTTTACAATAATATGTTTTTTCACAAATAAAGAAAACATTGTTGTGGAAACATAATTTGACTGATATTTTTAAATTACAGTGTTGTTTTCAACTAAGCGAAAGAAGTTTTTTCTTTCTTTATTTACATTAGTGATGGAAAAAAAAAAATCATTTCCGATTTTTAAAAATTAATTAATAACGTTTTAACCTATATTTTTAAATAACATATTTAGATTTGTCATCCAATTTTCTTCAAGAATTGGCAATTTTTTTTATTTGAAACTCCATTCAGGAGGCAGTTGAAAAAGAAGCACAATGCAATTCAAAATTCTTCCAGTGTATCAACACTATTTTTCTTTCTTCTTTTCATAGTACAACTTATCATATTATTATTTTTAATCTGTTACAAATTAGCTTTCTATTATAAAATATTTAATATAAGGATTAGAATGTATAAATTATTTTAACTTTTTAAATCAATATACTAAAGTGATGTGTATGTTACATACAGAATACACATACATACACATGACAATTTTAATGCACATTTATAATGTAACTAATCTGAGCTGCTATTGGATCTTTTACTTACAATATATATATATATATATATATATATATATATAAATATAAGACCATCATGGTGTAATTATAATCTATTGTAAATCATGACCAGATTCGATTCCAGGCCAGGCAAAATTGATTTTTTTTAGATTTTAATCAATCTTAGAATTGTTTCAAACATTCAGTCTATAACTAATTCAACTAATTAATCATCTAATATTGTTTGTCATTAAATGAGTATATAGAAATAAGTAGGGGATATAAGAAGATTTAAAAACTGTTTTTATTTTTCCTCTGTGGGAGCTGTGGTAGAAATCTTTTCTCGGGTTTAGAATACTTAAAAGCGATATTATCTTTTCAACTTTACTACATGTATGGGTGTATTTAGTATCTTGTTTTTAAAGAACGTTTAATATTCTTAGCAATGGATGGTACAAATGATTTTGACATCCTAGACATATTTCAATCTTGTTACAATTTCATTGACTAATCTTTTCTTTTTTCTCTTCTCTTACTATTTCTTTTCCTTACATGCATACACATGCCACAGCTTTAATTATGTACATAACGTGTGTAATTAATAATAATTGGCATATATTCCCCTTTAACTGATGTTGGTTGTGACGCCCTAAGTTTTTGTGTTTTAAATGATTACCTACAGCTTCTATTGCTCTGGCCGGCCCAGGCTCATTATTTATTATTTATCACATTTTAAATCAGAATTCATTACAAGCTTCGGTTGTTTGGAAAAATACTAATATATATATATATGGTTTTTGACAAATAAATGCAGATTAACAAACATTAATATATTCAACCTTAAAATAGAAAAAAATTATATTAAAATATGCTTCTTCAATATTGTTGACAATATTTATATTTTTTTTAATGTACGAGTTTATCAAATTGTGTGCAGCATTTATTAACAGGCAGAATAAAAACAAGTAAAAATCATATTGATATAAATTAATCATGAATGACTATTGTTTTATTTCACATATTGTTTTCTTCAACTTCATTTTTGTTCACATAAACATTTCTATCGTAGTTAATAATGTTAATTATTACTGAAAATAAGTATTTTATTTTTATAAAGCACGAGATGTATAAATAAATTAAATTTTAAATAGCCTGCGTCCCCCTTCTCCCAATATGCTATATAATAATTATTTTAAAATCTTTTAAATATTATTTTTCTATGTGTGGCTCCTCCAATCAAAAAGTTATTTGAATTGATATTTCCATCATCTTTAAGTTTAAAAAAAAAAGCTAAAGTCAACAAAAAAGATATAATTGAAAAGTTTAAGATCTATCTATCTATCTATCTATCTATCTATCTATCTATCTATCTATCTATCTATCTATCTATCTATCTATCTATCTATCTATCTATCTATCTATCTATCTATCTATCTATCTAGTCAACAAAAAAGATGTAATTGAAAAGTTTAAGATCTATCTATCTATCTATCTATCTATCTATCTATCTATCTATCTATCTATCTATCTATCTATCGGCTTGTCTCTTAGTGCATACGTCTATCCATTTATCTATCTGTATATCTATTGATCAATCTATCTGAATATCTATGCATGTATCATATCTATATCCCTCCCTATATATGTTCTTACTTCCTGTCTACCTATATATCTACTTATATATTTACTCGTCAATTGTTTGTTAGTACATATATCTGTATCTATCTATCTATCCATCTATTTATCTATCTATCTATTCATTTATTTATTTATCTATCGATCTACCGATCTAAATTATCTATCTACTTACTGATGTCTACCTATTTAGTTATCTATTTAACTATTTATCCATCTATCAATTTAACCACTACATATCAACATATTTATTTGTTTATATATCTACCTATCAATCTATCTGTCAATGTCTATTTACATAGTTATTTATCTTTCTATGTGTGATATTTATCAAACTGTAAATCCATCCATTTCCATTCACTCATGCATCTAGCCACCATTTGTTCATCTACCTATTATCTAGCTATAGTCTATCTTTCGTTCTTTCCATCCCCACATCCATCTCCTTACCTACCTATATATATATCAATATACTTATTTTTCCTTAATTTTCTAAGTGTGTTAAACAATTTTTAAATAACCGTTTGAAGTATTTCAGTGTTTTTAACAAGATAAAAAAAAAGTTATGTTTGTTAGTTCTTGTTTTTTTTTTTTTTTTAAAAAAAAACAATTACAAGACAATTCTACTTTTACAACAACAAAAAAATGTTAAGTGGCAAAAGTTGTGTGGGTGCAAATCTGCTCTTCACTGAAAATGATTACTAGACACAAAAGAGATGCATTAATAGTGCTACCAAAAGGTAATCATTGATTAATGAAGCTTACAATAAATAGTTCTAGAGTATACTTCATTGAAATAAATAATATTCATAATTAGTATAACACTAGCATATCTACAATCATTATAAAATGAGAACCATATTAATATATTTACACTAATTCTCAAGTTTCATTCATAAATTCATATTCAAAATACTTAGATTTTAAATCATTGCAACAATTTCCAATTAATATGTTGCGATAAGAATTGAAAAAAAACATCATTGCACCTTTTGATACAACTCTTTATGCCCATATGATCATTCATTATTATGTTAAAGTACATTTTATTCACACTACATTTTGAGTACCCAATAAACACTAGATGATAGTTCTTTCCGATTCCCCAGAGTATTTATTTTTATTCAAGCTTACAACAGATAAGCTGAACTAGAAAAAAAATAGTGATGATTTCTACTTTTAATGCACATGTTGAAAGCAAATTGAAACATTTATAATATATCAGATCATGTTGAACTTTATATATATTACTGTACTAAAGTCTCTCTGAATTATATTGGTTTTCGGATTTTTTATATTTATTGCATATAATATGGCTTAAACTGGTTCTTGCACTACAGGAGATTTTTCAAGAACATAGATCCTACATGTCACAACTGCCACATAACCTCTGAAACCTTTGATCATATGATAAATGATTGCCCGGCATATGACAAAATCAGAACATTTATTTCTCACAACTGCCACATTTTCCTGAACAAAATATTAGATATCAATAACTGCTTCCTGTCTAGGGATTATGTCATCTCAAGACTTTCGACCTTCATCACTTATGATCAGATGTCAAAACAAGTTCACCATTCCTCATCCCAAGCCCGAAGACATTATTCATTTCTAAGTTGAAGGAATTTCGCCATAAGAACAGTATCATCTCATCCAAATTTTTATTTGATAACACATGGATTCTGATTAAGCTTGATTAAACAAAACCAGTAGCACATCAGACCATTTGGTTGCCCAAGCAACATGATTACTTTTATTTTATTTACAATTGTATCATTCTTACATATGTATTTCAATAAAGTTATGTATATATATTATGGCATACACAAAAAAGATATATGCCCCCCCCCCTGAAATAATATCTGATCTCTGATGAGATTATAAATAAAAATAAAAGTTCACAATGCTATTGTTTTCTGGCAGCTTTGAAACTTCTTTTTCCTCAAGAAATAATAAAGTCGTCTAGTGTCTACTGATTACTCAGGCTTGCAATAGACAGTAGAAGTAATAAATAAAAATGATGAAATTTTGATTCATTTGATCTATTTTATATGATTTGCAGAATGCACTACAAATAACGTTTATAACGTAAAAACAAATTATATGAAGAAATATCAGATTTAATTTAAACCTAGATTCCGCATAAACGTTTATTCTCAAAATATATATGAGGTTTTAAACTGATATCATCATCATCAACCATTATCAATCAACTGCAGGATGAAGGTCTCTCCAAGTTCAATCCATCTTCCTCCGATCTTTAGCTTCACTTCTCCACATCACCCATGCATACTTTCTTATTTCATCCATCCATCTCACATGTGGTCTCTTTACTATTTTGCATTATATGTTTTTAATCTTTTTGTTCTTATTACAAAATTTTTGTAATTTCTTTTAAAGCAAAACTGGGGTTAGTTCTTATTCGTAATGTTTATATTTTGGTTTTAAATTTCATTCAACGCTTATATTCGGTATTTTTTTCCGTTAGAAAGATTATTATAAGATATATTTTTTTAATCTAGTTATTAATATTTCTAATAAAATAATAAAATATGAAATATTAACTAAATTGCAGTATATGTAATTTGTACTTGCTCATTTTTAAAAATTATTTTTAACAAAAGTAATAAATAAAACAAAATCTGACTTTTTTTTATTAATAATTAACTTTTAAAACATTTTAAATAGATTTAATCATATTATTTTTTTCACAAATTTTTAATCATTTTTATGAAGCTGTCAAACATTTGATTATTTAAATTTCTTCATTTGAACGAATATTTTAATTAACTTAGTTTTTCATTTAAATTTTTATTAATTAAACTGTGCTTAATAACAAATTATTAAAAATTAACATATTTTGACTTTAAAACGAAGTGTTTATTATTATTTACGTATCTATATTGAGGTTAAGTTGTTTAGAATTACAGATTTAATAAATTCCACACCAGTAATCAGAAAGTGATGCATAGTTACCTATCAAAATTTTATCTGATATGTAAAAAAATGATGTGTCATCTATGGAAGCTGAGTATATTGTGATAAAGTAAACAATAACAATGCTGGATGTAGCAAACTTTAAAACAATGCAAATAATCGTTTGTTATATAACGGAAATACAATCTCGTTTAAATTTTAATAGCGGATAGCAGGACACGACATTGATTTAAAATATTTATCAAAAAATGTTAGAAAAAAAAGAAATAGTTTTGATATCCAAAACGATAATTTGATTGATTATGCAACTAACAAAAAACATGCAGAAATAATAACCAACAACAAACATCTCAATCATCTTTTATTAACATTATTTTTTAAAAATAGGTATTTTATTGTAGTAGAATTATATACAAACTTTTGAAAAGGAATTGTATGCAAATTAATAACACATTTTTGCATAGAAATCTGTATAAATTGATCTAATTTTTTTCTCAAGTATTTCTTTAATTAGATTTATTATTACAACTGTCATAAAAATATTTATTTGACTAAGTATTTTACATTTGATATTGTGGACGTAAACTAGTTTTCACACATGCGCTATAGAATTCACACGCTCTCTCCTTTCAATGAACGTTTTGAAAACATATATATATATAAGGTAAAATAACCTTTAAGCAATCAAAAGCTCTCTTCCAAAAATAATAATAATAACAATAATAGAGAAGCCCTTATTCACCAGACTGGCACTAAACTCTAATCCGTATGACTACAGGCGTTGTACTCCACTATCCGGATGATGATATCTAAGCTGAGTGGGTTATGTGTTGTAATTATATTTACTACCTAGACATGCACTAAAATAAAGGAAAATTAAAATAATAACATGCATATTATTCTGATAGACAAATAAATTAAGAAGAGAAGAAAACTCACTCATTCTTATACACAATTTTTAAATCAATCAAACTTTCTCATATTAAAATGCATTCCCAAATAACATAGGTACTTTGCATATTATATAGAATACTAAAAGAAATTTCTTCTATTATACCCTCTTTAGATATCTTGAAAAACAAATATTAATCACCAAATAAAGTTTATTGCCATGATCTGATCTGAAATAATTCTTATAAATTAAGAGCTAATTTGCTTTTCTTATAGTACAATTAACTATAATTGATTTGTTAATATCATACTATTGATATTTGCTACAATAAAAGTAATTTGGATAATCATAAAATAATATGTGATAATCTCAGGGTTTGATAGTATGTACCCATCAATTGGGAGATATTTAAAATTGGAAATTTTGCCAAAATCAGCGAGAAGTTCTTGTAGTTGAATGCCATCGAGACCCATTACGCAGTTTTTGATTTTTCCTGTAAGCGTTGCAGTTCTATTTAAATCTATATAAGTGATAAACCTATTCTGGATAATTTTATACGTGTTACGGAAGTTATTTCTGGGCGCATATGAAGAAAATTCGATTGCTATGTAGCGATCATTAGGGTGAGTTAGAATTCGTTGTATTCCCTCACCAATGTTTTCTTTTTTAATGAGGCTACATAGCGCTTCGATTGGAAACTTATATAATGAGCAGTTTTCGTCTGTTATGGCCAGAACAAGGCTTTTGTCATTGCTATAGTTGGATAGTGACTTCAGTAGTTTTAATGGGATCGATTGATTGAAGCTTTGACTGAGAGAAGCATACTGTTCATCATTAAAGTTATCTGTGGAAAATTCAGATGGGAGAAGTGGGTTTTGTATTGTGTTGTTTTGCTGTTCAATCTCTTGTTCTATTATATCTAGCATGGGAGAACTAAATGCGTCCGAGTAATTTGTATCATATTCCTCTGAATGCGAAGTTTCCAGTAGACGGTTTTCATTTATTACTTTATTCATATTTTTTTGATTTGGCCTATTTTAGTTATATTTGCAAATGATGGTTTAATTTGGGTAATTTATCATAACATGTCTCTTGTTGTTCTTGCAAAACTTTGAAATAGCTAGATTTAAGGGAGGTTCGGCTGCGGAAGCAAGAATCGGTGATTTGACTTTGTTTGACTTAACGTTGTGTGGATTTTGGATCAGCGCTCTAGCGGTGGGTTTGGAGACGGCACTATTATATTTTCAATTTGGACTTTGCATTTTCCTTAGAATCTATTTTATTTCCATAAATTATTTTTTTCATCTTTTTTTTTTAATCTTCTTTTGATTGTATTTCCATCTTGTGGCTTATTTATGTTAGAATCCGATTGATTCCTTCACGGGCAGAAGTTGTAATCGTGTGTGTGGTTTATTTTGTGTAGAATATTCGTAAGTTTTGTTAAACGAAAGCTATTTTTTGATGTATTGTTTAATATTATATCAGGATTTTGTGTTTTTTTCTTTGATTTTTTATTATTTTTGATTTTTTCCATTTTACTTTCAGAAAGAGTATCTTCGCCGCTTTCATAAGACCGACGGCCTTGACTATCAATGTAATTATTTTCCTCTATATTTAATATTTGTTTGTTTTTAGTTGTTTCAGTTATTGGCATGGTCTTAATTGTTTGTGGTTTCATTTCATGTTGATTTAATATACACTTAAATAAAAATTCCAAACCAACAGATATACCAACAACGTTAAAACTTAATGGAGAGCCAATGATTCTTACATTTATCGGAGTGAGACCACAGTGTTTCTACTGTGGGCTCCGCACGCATCTTATAAAGGACTGTATAGCCCGAATCTGCACTCATTGTGGTCATAATAAAAATAGAGCACACAAATGCCAGCAGCAAATTAACTATCAGGCAAAGAATCAGCATACATCCGATTTACACTTTATTCCAGAAGATGACTCTGGACAAACCCACACCACGGAAAAATTCAGAATTGTTGAAAACGGAATAAAAAACAACCACTTATCCGAATTCAAAAACTCCACAGGACACCTCAAATTCTCAAAACTCACACAAATTAATTCAAAAGGTTTTCTTAACAGCTACAGAGACCAAACAAGGCAGCAACTTAAACTAGACTTGCCATCTGATAAACACGTAATAAATATTACCACAAGCTCAAATTCTTATAATTCCCAAAACAAACAAACAAAAATTTCTTAGAACCACCCGTACACAACACACTCTGACTTACCCACACCATCCAGCACAACCACAACAGAAACATATGCAAAAATCAGCACAAAATATCACACATCAGAACCTCAAGTTAGGTGAACGACATACAGATAATCCAGACATAGAAACAGAAGGATACATAACACAAACCTTATACAACAAAAAGAAAGTCAACAAATTTGCACAAACGTTCTGAGGAAGATGAACAGACTGCTTTGAATTCAACAATCACTTAAATAAAACTATAAAAAACACTCTTACAAAGCTCAAATACTATGCAAGAAAAAAAAGGAAAATAAAACACTCTAATACACAGGACCCACTCTAAGCCAACAGACACCAATACAGAAGACCTTTCTACCTATGCCACAACCTCCTGCATCTGCTCATTCCCTCACCTAAACCTCTGAACTTGCCTCTCCAAACTTAAACAGCCCGCAAGTGGTACTTACTAGCGATCTAAGAGTTGATGGATAACCTGCCGTGCAGAGTAGTAGGGATCAATGTGAGAGGTCTAAACACCCTCACTCGTGTATATGCCATTAGGCATTTTTTTTCCTTTATTTCTCCTCACATTTTATTCTTAGGAGAAACCAAATTCCATCAGCACTCCAACCATAATATCCAGACAGAGCTTAGCAAACTTGGTTACTTAAAATTAGCCATCAATAGCTCCGCTGCCGAGGAGTTGGAGTGCTTATTAACAAGAATGCCCTCCCAATAAATTTAAAGTGCTCTATGAAGACAACAACTTGATTGCTCTGAACTTAACATATGGATCAAGTAACATAAACTCATTTTATGTATATGCCCCCAATAATAAAGAAGTTCACCTAAGAATTATCAACACTATAAATATGCTGACTTCCAATAACAATGCACCTGCTATATTAATAGGAGATTTTAATCTATCCTATGAAGAATATGACAGAAAATATCTTCATCTCCTCAACAGAGGATTTCCGATGGTAGAGGGTATTTCCCTCCTAATGCTTTTTCATTTCACATGAAAGTTTATCATACCCTAATAGACCTGTTATTTTATACAGCAGAATTTCACTTCTGTATTGAAGCATATCTTCAGCCAGCAGCCTTTACAGACCACCATGCAATAGTTGCAGACCTGCAGCTTCAAAACTTCCCTACAATAAGCACCAACAATACCATAAGAGTCCTCACTCGTGCCTCCACAACTGAGGCGGTATTCTCTGAGGCCTACATTCTTTTTCAAAAAATTGACATACTCACTAGACCTCCGGAGGAAGCTTGGTTCTCTCTTGTGGGAATTCTACAGTCACTCATAGTACAACACACCAGAAGATCTAAAGGGCCTACAATGCTTTTTAATGAGCTGGAACAAATCTCTCACCAAATCAATGCATTCAACATCGATAATGAGCCATTGGAAAGGTTGCTTAACCTTAAGCATCAATATAAGACCAAACAAGTGGCCATTGCAGAATACATAGCAATTAAAAGATCCAAAATATACCTACCTAATCAGCATTGTTGGACTAGAGCATATCTTCGTTGGGCATTAGGATACAAACCCAAACAATCCACGCCCTCAACAATCATCATCAGTGGTTCCAATTATACTGGAATTCATATGCTTCAGAAAATTGAATCTTTCTTTAAAGAAAGATTACAAAATTGTGAACCCAGAGTTGATCTCTCTTGGAATGACATTTTTCCAATAGGTAGACATGGCATCACAGAGACTGACATAAAGAATCGCTTAGCAGTCCTACCTGACCATGTACATCCTGGTATACATGCCATACCTAAGTTTATGCTTCAACATCTTAGCAACATTGTGATTCCGATTGTAATGGGAATGATAAAACACCTCTCAACACAAAAAAGGGTAATTCCTAATCTTTACCCTATTGCAATGGTGCCGTTCTTGAAGAAAAACAAGGAACCCACTTCCATCAACAGCATTAGACCGATATCAATGACTCCTATCTTATTCAAAATCATAGAAGGAGTCATTAAAGAGAAAATAGAGTCCAAAATCATTCATAATATTTCAAAAAATCAATATGCTAAAAAGGGTTCATCAACCCTTACTGCCATGACAGAAGTTAAATTACTCCTCGACTATGTCAGATCTAATAGACTATCAAAACCGATTGCAGTTCAGATTGACATAGCTGAGGCCTTTGACACAGTGAATCCCAACATCCTGCTTGAACTTCTAGGGAAATACAACATTCCTTCCCAGATCATACAAATACTAGATAACCTATTACATAACAGATTCATTCACCTCACACTTAACGGAACCTTAACAGATGGATTCACGCCTAAGCGCTCCATACCTCAAGGGTCTCCGCTTAGTGCATTGCTATTTTCATGCTACATAGACCCTCTTTTAAGGTCTATAGAAGACTCCCTCCCTGGAATTCATATACCAAGAATCAAGAAATCCATCACCTCCATTGCATATATGGATGATGTCATAATATTCCTTCCATCACATAAGTATCTCCAACCGCTTTACCTTTTACTGGACAAATTTTCTAGCTCATCTCAACTACACATTAATCACAGCAAATCCTCTACATGGCGAATATTAAATGGAAAAAAAATCCATTCCAAATTTCTTGCGGAGCCCCAAAATTTCTTGGGGTTCCCTATATATAAATCTCAACTCACCATGACCAAAAGTATTCAGAATACCATCATTGAACAAGCTGACCACCTTACACAGGGACTTTCGAAGGTCTATTTATCTCTGCAGGGCAAGGTCGCTCTGTTAAATATGAAAGTAATGGCCAAGATTGCCTATTACCTCCCGTTCATTACCATCACCAAGATATTCCTATCCAAAGTTTACAGACTATGTGCACGACTGTTTTGGAAGGGTCGTACTTCATCCATCAGCACAGCAAAAATGCAATTCCATAGAAAACAGAATGGAATGTCCCTTCATTCCATTCAGGCAATATTCTATCAAAAAGCACACACAGTGGTAGTCAACCTGATACAAAAATACGATAGCATCCTTGCAACAGAACCAATAACTCCCACAGATACGCCTCCACCTGAGAAGTCCTCTTGGATAGACCAAATCCTCTCCCATCTTTACAAATTCAATGGCAACTCCTCCGAGTGCTTTCTTACCAAAATCTCCATATGGACCGCCCACTCATTAATGAACCCCCAACCTTCACAATTAAGACCAAAACTTGGAGTAACAAATCAAAAAATTACTACACTATTCAAATTCTTATGGATGGAGCCAAAGTTCTTGGATTTTTTAATCAAGGCTAACTTGAATGCGGTTCCAACAAACTATTTCCTCCATTACAGAAGATTTATAAAAAACATAGATTCTTGCTGTCCTGTCTGTAATAGAGAGGAAGAAACCTTTGAGCATATGATTCTATCCTGTACTGGCTTGACATCTGTACGGCTAATGATAGCCCAAAATACCTCAATGGACTTTTATAAGATGCTGTCTATTAAAGATTGCATGAAAGACCGAAACTTCATTCACATAAGAATATCGACTTTTATTATATACTCACTGTGGATAACTAGATGCAAAATCACCTTCAATATCCCACCACCGAATGCAATGACAATATTCATCAGTACTTTAAACAAGATTAAAAAAAAGATGAAATTATATCAACAAAGTTTCTTTATGAGAATACTTGGAGACTATTCAAAATCCACAGCATCCTAACATCCCTATAATTATTCATGGAAGGAACTGAACCTTTCTCTTCAAACCACATAGGAAATAGAGATCATTTTGTTAAGACTGCTGACCTTCTTGAACAACAAAATACCAAAAAATCATTTGTTCCAAATGGTCTACATAAAACACTCAGAGACTTTTTTAATGAAATTAATTTGTATTATTAAAAAAAAAAAAAAACACTGGCCAACTATTCCCTTCTTCCTGTTCCCCATATGTATATAACCATAATATCTTTTTTTACTCACAATATAAACATATATATGCAAAATGACTCAAAAGAGTAAATGTAATAATTTTTATAGCAATAATAAAATTCTTTTTGAAAGTAATCTCAGGGTTCTTAATCTAATAATTTTAAGTATTAATTGTCATATCATACACTTCTCTTATAAGCTAATGTACCTCCAACGTACTATAATAGTTTGCCAGGTATTGAAAGTTTGAATCATTGTTTATCCTTGTTTTATTTCTGTATCTAAATATCCAATTATTAAACAATAATCTTTGATAGTTGATTGGCTTTGGATATCTACCTGGAAAAAAACCTAAGCTTAATTGGAATCTGAGTAAATTATCAAAATTACTCTAAATTTGATACAGTGAAGGAGTGAATAAAATAGATAAATACTTTAATCACTGTGCTATAATATATATATATATATATATATGATGATCACAATACTGTGATGTGCTATATGTATATATATATATATTGTGATGATCACAATACTGTGATCACACATGTGTACATTTCATATATATATCGCATAATATTAAATGTGAGTTTTATATGTAAATTAATACATAGGAATTGGATAATAAATGTAGGAAAGAAAATAAATTTATTTTAAGATAGTGTCAATTAAAAACTCAAAATGGTGCAGTTGAGGAATGCAATTAAAAGAAGAATCAATTATAGTAATTAAAGAAAGTGGAGGAAGGTAAGTGAACAAGATTCTTATCTTTCACCTTCCAAAGTCAACTTTTTTAAAAATTTAAGAATAGTAAAGTTAAGGGAATATTAAAATAGGATCATTGAAGTTGATGATCAAGTCTTAAAGGGAAAAGTAAATAAAAAGGAGGTTAACGATTGTAGAATTAGCAATCATAAAATTCGATCGTTGGTATAAATAAAATAAATAGATTTATAAAAAAGATAAAGATCGTCTCTTTAAACTACACATTGGGACGTCTGAAATATATGTATAGCTATGTAAAGAAAAGAAAGATAGTGTGTAAATAAGAAAATTATTTTATGAAAAAAGAAATGGAAAAGTAACAAAAAACCAATATTATGGAAGTAAATAAAAAAAAAAAAAGAAAAACAAGAAGAAAATTTATGTATTTTATGACAGAAAGTAAAATAAAGGTGTGAAATGTAATTAATGACATTCTAATGAACAATAAAAGAAGATAAGAAAAGGATTCTGGGATAAGACAGTAAGAAGCCATGAAGGAAAGGAGCCATGTTTTAGTTCTTCCTGAGAGTCTGCTGAGCTGAGACACAGTTTAGTTTGAGAGCTGTTTTTTTTTTGATATATGAAAAACGGACCAAGAATTTGAAGCATCGAGAATGCAGGGGTAAGGGGCCACAAACAGATGCCAGTTGATCCATGCTCGCCTCGGGTGTAATGTCATCTTACCCATGAAGTAATAGCAGAGATAGCGCCTGCCTGGTGGTTCACCTTCCCTGTCATTGAAGCCGTAAAAAATACGACCGAAGTAAGCTGCATGAAGGAGTCTGAGCCAGATTCCAAGAATTTCCATCTCTCCAAAAAAAGTGGAATAATCCTCATGATGGTTAATGAATTAGTCGTACACTTTCTTAAAATGACCACAGAAATTAAAATGCAATTCCAACTGTAAATATTAGTGAACCAAATAATTAGTAGTTTTCTTTATCTGATAATATGTGAAGAAAGGGACTCCAAGCTCTAGAATATCTACATATAAATTAAGAACAATTATCATTCAGGGTGAAGGGTTAAATTAAATATAATCTGTATTATTTTAATGATTTCTTATTTTATGTTTAAATATGATATCTTTAGTGTGTATTTAATGTATTGTATAAAAAGTATTTATGAATGAATAGCTCTTTACATCTTGTCTTTCTTTCTCCACCATACTAATTAGAATGATATACCCGTAAGGCTTATTAAATATTAAGTAGACATTAATTCTAGTAAAAGGTACTTGTGTCAATCCCTAGTACAGTAACATTAAATCTCGTAAATTTTATAAATATTTCAAGTGCTGGGTTGTTTTATTAATCATTCTTATGAATGGTGTATCCAGCATCCAAGAAGCGTCTGGTCGGGAAAAATAATACTCGAATATTACATTGGTAATCCCAATGTTTGATCAGGAATATAGACTTAAATAATTTGTCTATATTGGCTTCTTGCTTGAAGTGACAGTTGTGTCGATAGTAAAAGTGTAAATTAAAACATTTTATTACAAGTCGAAAAGGTAATTCTGTTACAATATATATATATATAATTAAAAACCAAAGAAATATGTAATAATGCTAATCTTATTTTCTTATATGCTCTTTAAAAATTTTCAGATAATTTCAAATGGTAACGTTTGATTAAAAAAAAAAAAAGTCATCTAATTTTTTGTTAGACATGGTAATTAAACCTGATATCTAGTATGGAAAATAAGTTGAGGATGCCAACAAAATAACCATTCAAGATCTATTAAATATGTTTGCAGTGTTCAACATGTTCTTAAAGCTTGATGAACATTTAATGTCAATTTAACTAAAGCCTTTTTATATTAATTTTTAATGAAGATAGAACTTTCAAACAAACTCATTTTGACTAAACTTATATTAAAATGTAGGCAACAGATATAATAGATATGTTGTTGAGGTTTATATATGCAGCATTAACTATACTATTGAACCATTGGCAGATGAAATCAAACTGAAATACCATCCTATATAATATTAATTACACACAGATGAACCTGAACAAATATATATATATATATATATATATATATATATATATATATATATATATATATATATATATATATATATATATATATATATATATAAGATGCACACATATATATCTGTGAGATTTGAATTTTTTATGGATTTGTGATGTAAACAAAGTGAAGTGTGGGGCCATTGCCATGTAAATTAGCTTCAAATGTGATTTGGTAGATATGTTTCCAAAGAAACTACCAATTGTTACTGATAATTCCTGAGACTAAACCACTTTTTTATTTTACTCTTCACTAATAGCTTTTTTATTATAAATTTAACTAGAAACAAAAAATCTGTTTTATTTCTAATCGGAATTGTTATATAAATCTGTACTAAAAAAACACCATTAGTGAACAGTAAGATAAAAAAGTGGTTTAATCTTGAGAACTATTCATGGCATTTGATAGTTTTCCTAGCATATCACTGCTAAAACACAATAGAAGCCAATTTAGGTGAAAATGACTCTGCCCTCCCCAGTTCAATTTGTCTGAATCATAAATTCATAAAAAATTGAAATCGAATATGTACATCTGAGATGAAGTATTATTCACAGAATGTTTTAAAAAGTTGTGATCTTCTGAATCCTGGTGTTTGTAAAAATAAATTTCTGATTTAAATCTATATCAACTTGAGTTAGAAATAAAAGACATTTTTTTTTATGAATAATATTGTGTAGTGTAATTTTCACTACACTATTCTAAGCAAAGTAGGGACTTGCTTCTATTGGCTTTTAACACTTTGTGATGGGGTATAATTGCATTATGATTGCATCCCTCTACAAAGTGTTAAATTTAAGTGGATAGAAAATAGATCCTACCTTGCATGAGAGTGGTGTAATGAAAATTATACTACAGAAATATTATTCATTAAGTGGATAATCTCTAGTCTAATAAATGACTATTATTAAAAGAGATTTTTTATTTCTAAAACCCTATAATAAAAAAGCTATGAACAATACAGTAAAAAGTGGTAGATTTAGTTTTTTTTAGCATCACTGCTAAACACATGATCTGACACTTCAATTTGTTTATATATATGTTGTCAAAGCAATTTCCTTATATATATATATATATATATATATATATATATATATATATATATACGGAACTATATATATATATATATATATATATATATATATATATATATAGTTCCGTTTATTTATATACGATGCAAATATATTGGCATTTGGTAAAAGCTAAAAAATAAAAGTAAATTTGGTTTTTTTTTTAATATAATTTTTTTTTTAAAAAAAAAAAAAATGTACAATGAAAGTTAAATTATTCTTTCATATTTTTTTTATGTAATTAAAAATAAAAGTTAAAATTGGAGAGAACAAAAGACACAGATTACCAATCCAGATAAATTAAAAGAATTCCAAAAGTAAAAAGATAAGCTACAAGAAAAATAATTTTAGCTAATTAAAGATGGCTGAAAGATTTGCTAAAAAAAGAGAACTTTGTAACTGAAAAATAAGTAAAGACTATACAAGATTATGAACCAAAAATGCCATGATAATAGCATGCGCAGAAGTCTGAAAACTGGGCCTCTAGTATAAAAAGGCAGAGACCAGTTTGAAGAACATTTTGTTTTGTTTGTTTCTCTAGTTAGTCCTGGATAACAATAATATGTCCAGGATCGCTTCACTGAAATAATTCTGCATGTCGGAGTGAACCGGAGCTTCTGAGGACATCATGCCTGAAGATGTACACCAGAAAAGCCTTCGTAACCGACTAGGAGAATGGACCACAAGATCAAATAATAACCAAAAGGCCGAGCTCATTCTACCCAAAAAACTATGCATAGTTATTTACTACTAAATTCACTAAACTTACCAGTAAGTTATACTTTGTTATTCTTGATTGTGACAAATTTAACCATTTTACAACAACTCGTAAAAAAATAAGCTTATAATAGGATCCTGATATACACTTTCATGTTATTGTTCAAGATACTCTTGTTTTCCCCAGAACTGTTTAATTAATTATTTAACTGTTATTTTTTTGTTAATGTTTCACATCTGAATTAATGTGTGTTCTCTCCAATTTAGTTGATTAATAATTTCATTTAAACATTTTAATCTATTAGAATAAAAATATTTCTAATACCAATTTTCATTTGTACATTATTAATATTTATTATTAAATTTATTATTAGTTTAGTAAGATTTAAAAATGTAATTTACCTTTGCCAATATGTTTTGAATAAGCCCCGGGAATAATAATATTTAAAAGATAATTTTAGTTTACGGTAGAATTACCGATTCTTAAAAGCATTTTTTCTTTTTAATTTGCAAAATGTTATGTGATGGTTTCAGTGGGTTCTTGTAGAACTCTGGCACCTTTCAAATAAATTAAAAACTGATTACATCGATAGCATAATTCTCAACAATTACTAGGCCGAGTTGATCAGGAAAGATAGTTATGTTTTTAAAAATAGAAATGAAACTTTCTTCTTTTTTTGCATAACTTGATCAACTCGCGCATTTTATAATGTGTACAGAGGCCTAGCAATATGGAAAACATATATATATATATATATATATATATATATATATAGTAACCTATCTCACTCTCATTATCATTGGATAATTGGGCCCACTGTTTCCAGGCACCATAATCTCCCCTCTATGACCTTCTCTTAGGATCATCAACTAATCTAGACTCACATTTGGCACTATAATCCACCTTTGTGTCCTTCTCTTTGAATGCTGGAATCATATCTACAAATCTGGCCACACATTTCATGGCACCAAATCCACCCTTTGTAACCTTCACTACCTGAATAATCAAGAATATAAGCATAAAGAAAAAATGTTTTATTGAACAAAACTAGCATGAAACTATAGATCTAAAGAAGATCACAAGGTGATTAATAAAGATAATAACTTCTAGTCAAACCAGCTTTAAAATCCACACAAACAAAATGTGATGAGCTAAATTTGATATTCAGCAAGCCAATAAATAACTAATAATTATATCTCTGGAATGATTATGAAATTAAAATTATAAATGAAATAATAAGTAAATTATGATGTAGATGACTAAATGGATGATGGAAATAAGTAATAATTAAATAGTAGAATGAAATGAGTCTAAGAATGAAGAGAAAAGAATGAAGATGTATGAGAATAATGAATGATTAAGATGATGATAGAATAAGAGTTAATGAAAAGTTAGGATACTAAAAGAATAAAAGTTAATGTATGATTAATCAATTATGATAATGAATTAATACCAAATGAGAATGAATAAATAAAAGAATGATCAAGATGAAATTGAAGAATAATGTTGATGATGGAGACTGAAATCTTAAACTATAAACTAATATTGTATTAAATGGTACGAAGATAAGTTAAATAAAAATAGGGATTCCAAGCTTGACACAGCCAGAATATTTATCATAAAGTTAAAACAAGCTATACATTTTACGACAAAAAAAGTAATTTATACCTTAAAGTTTGGTTGACTTTCATAAAACAGTGAAAGTAATATAATTCAACTATCATAAATAACTAGCTATAAAATTTACTACAAATTCAAATTCTACCTTGAAACTTAACAACAAATTCTTCTCAGGGTTCAAACACTCAAAGATCATTATACAAAATATACTTAGGTCAGTGAGAGGAATTTTACCACTACCTGAATATAATGTACAAAACAGCTCTTAATATAAACTCAAATTAACAACTATATTTAGCAGTTCCGCATAAACTTTATAAACTCAATACCTCTTATAATTTTAATATTTAAGAAATAGAAATAACTTTTTAGTAACTAAACACAATAACTTACCAAATTCCTTTTGTCAAATAATTATAAACCATGTGATCAAGATCAGTGAATTATAGCTCTGTGGGTTCAATTAAACTGATTAAACCAATATTAAGTGTTTGTCTTTTAGTAAATCACTTAAAATAATATGTACTCTAGGTTAATACCATTTTGATTGTTAAGTGAAGATGCCTTAGATGTACTTATAAATTATAGGGCTTAACAAAATTATTATGATATACCAACATATAGTTAATTTTACTATATTGGTTGATGATGATTCAATATATAATCCTCTGATATGTTGATAGCAATAACAATAATGTGTGTGCGTGTGTTGATTAGCAATAAGACCACTGACAACTAAATAAATTTTTAACACAACAAGATTTATTTACATTATTTACAACTTTATTTCAGACACATTGCATGAAATAAGACAAATTTATTAAATAAAATAAGGGATGGAGATTAATTGCTATCCCATTGACTATACACATAGTAAGTAATGACAGACTAATACAGTGATATTCATAGTATCACTATTATTGTTGGCTATATTTCTATTATTATTCTATCTTATAGAACAAGATAGTTAAACTTTATTTAAGCTGATTTAGCATTTAAATTATAAAACAAAATGTATTTAGGTCTTTGGGATATACGCAACTTTTTAAATGTAAATACTCTAAGTTATAATTTAGTATATTAAACTGTAGCTATTTGATTTATTAGAGTAGGATAAGGGCAATTATCATAATCAGTACAATTAGTAATTAATTATCATTTACTATGAAAAAAAAATTCATTGTATTGATATGGGGACAGACATCATAAGTCAAATGCACATATGATACTAAAACATTACCTATGTCCACAACCTAATCATTGAATATTTAACTGTTCTTACCAATCCATTGGAGAAGCACTACTTGATGAAGATAAATCCACACTGCCCACATGCATCTCTTGCTCTTTCATCTAGAAGTTCTACAATCACTAGTAGGTTTTGGTTTGGTTTGTCTATAAACTGATGAAGATCCTACAACATCATAAGACATTATTCCAATTAGGCAAACACTATAGATAGACCACTTTCCCTTAATCTAACTTGATCCTATCCTTGCTATTTGATTTTGAAATACTAAACTTCACCATACACGGTGGAAAACTACCTCTATAACCTCATGAGGGATCTAACAATAAAGGGAGGCTCTACAAAACAACATGATAGTTGTATACCTCTCCATAGGTACAATGTGTGGGCTTGACCTCATCACAGGAAAAATAGAATTCAGACCATGGATATCCTCTTTTGGGATTAATTATGCTAACTACACATTAATTATTACTCAGCCTCGACCATACCGTCCTCTCATGTATCAACAATGGGTGATTCTCCATCAGCCCATGCTCAATATTAATATTAATATTATTCTATTTGATGCCATTATATGTGGCACATATTTATCATTTAAAAGCTGTCACAAATCATTATCAATATTATAGCAAGGTAAAATAACACTAACAATAAAAGTGGAAACATAACTATTCCATTCACAATGCAGAAACTATTAATGTATTAATAGACAAACCAAAATATATGTCAAATAATCATTAATTATTTTAATATAACAATTATACTTTTGTTATAGAAAGCACTACACATGTAAACAATGAAGATCAACCTGCATGTATATTCAAAGTGGACATGTTCATTCCTATGTAAAATTAAAAAATGAAAAAGGCTTAGATCAATTTTTTTTCATATAAGAGAACAATTGGGTCATTATAGTATATCTTTGACAAAATGTCTGTTTGTTCATTCTTTAACAAACTATTAAAGGATATTTTAAAAGTGCGAGAGATAAATATTTTTCTTTCTCTCCAGATAAATGACATTTAATATTATGTTTTCCCTTAATTGGGAAAATAGCAAAAATATGTGTAATAATAAATGTATCTATCTTTATACATCTTTATATCCCTTTTACTAAATATATTCTATACCATATATTTTATACCACAATAAATATATCTATAAAAAAAAATTCCAAATGATACATGACATATTATAAACTAACATAGCAATAATAAAAATTAAAAAAAATGAACATTTTCTCTCATTAGATTTTATCCTATTAATCAAAGTTTATTTCATCCTTGTGAGGTAAATGGTAAGAACTGATATTATGATGAGTAAACATTCCCAAATAATGCATATATATATTTTGATTATCCTGTACTGATGTCAACATAACAAGGCAATATTTGTTTTCGCATACATAGATGACATCATGGTTGTGCTTCCCACCATTAAATACCTTCCCCATCTCATGAACATCTTAAACAGAAATACAGTGAAACTTGGCCTACAAATAAATTTTAACAAATCTTCCATCTGGAAGATAATGTCTGGTAAACAAATCAACTCTTCCTTTTCTGCTAAACCACAAAGATACCTTGGCTTCCCAATCTTCAAACCTCCAACTGCAATGGCAAGAATGATTCAAGATGCAATCCTCCAATCAACTGAAGCCATCACCACTTCACTCTCTAGAGTATACCTTTCATTATATGGAAAGGTTAGCCTCCTCAACATGATCATAATGCCAAAAATCTCATATTATCTTCCATTCATTAAAATCACTAAACAGTTTCAAAATAAAATTAACCGATTATGCACCAAACTTCTCTGGAGAGGAAGGACTGTTGCCATTAGCTTGCGAGGTATCCAACGACCAAGCAGGTTCAATGGACTGTCATTCCACTCAATACAGGCAATCATTTTACAAAAAACTCACAATATTCTACATAATCTGATCCTCTCCTATGGATACTCCAACATTATGAAAAAAATTACACCAACTGATCGTCCCCCGCCCTTTTCCAGTTCATGGATATCATTGCTAATAGATCATCTACAACTTTATAACCCGACGATGTCCTCTAACCTTAACCAAAAAATCACTTTGTGGGAAGCATACAATCTAATCAACTATAATCAACAACCCATTAAAACCAGCCTAAAAATAACCAACCAAAGACTCATTACACACTTCAAAAGATGGAGCCTTGAACCCAAATTTTTGGACTTCATCATTAAAATTAATCTTGATGCGCTTCCCACAAATTGGTTTCTTTATCACCGAAGAGGTTTTACTAGCATTGACCCTATATGTGGTTTATGTGCTCGTGAAGATGAAACCACAGACCATATTATACACCGCTGTCCAAGACTTAAAATACTGAAAGATATAATCATAATCAATTCTTACATAAGATCTGAAATGATTTTCTCACTTGAAAATGCCATTAATAGTGGAACTTTTTCAATAATAAGGCTCTCTATCTTTGTCCTTTATTCCATATGGATAGTGAGATGCAAAACTCTCATGGAATTACCCCCGCCACAAATCATACCATTGTTTTACCAGACTCTCAAAAAAATCAAGAAACGTGATCAGCTCCTTGCCTCCAGTAAAGTCTTTGACGACACCTGGTCTCTAACCGCTCTATCCTTTTCCTGATTGTCAACTCCCACCTACCCAGAATTCTAGAATAGACAATATTAAAAAGAAAATAGTCGTGTTATTAAAAAAAAAAAAAAAAAAAAAGCTAATAACATTCATCAAGTTCTCAGTTTCTCATATTCTACACAAACCCTTCATTATACCTAACCACATAAGTGTATAACAACTACTAATTAACATATTCTAGCCATATGTTAATCAGAACTTTTTATAATATTATTGTACAAGTTATTCATTAACTTATCCATTATCAAAATGTAATCACTATTTATTAATCAGAAATAGAACAATAATGCTGGGACATTTAAAGCATGCTGATCATCATCAATGCTCTGGCCACTAAAGTACTATTAATGTACTGGCCAACTATAAACTTAACTTTTAATAAGACTAAAGCAAAATAAAAGATAGTGCATGGGCTTTAAAGAGTATCCTCTTTTGTGCCAACCAGGATGATGATGATCATCTCTGGATGCCCAAAGCACTAAACACATCCCCATTTATCCATGTCCGAAATCTAGCTCAGAGAACATAAAGCTCTATTACTGTATGTGAACAAGAGATGATGGAAACCATTTTTAACAATTAAATAAGTTTATTAATAAAAAAAAAAAAAAGATATTTAAGGTCTTATAAGGGTTCTGATTTTGAAAAGTATACATTGAGTTACATGATTAATAAATTAGGTTTATTTAAAACCCATTCAGCACACAGGCATGTGGCTTGATACAAAATAAACATGTTTGAATTAACATTTAATTTAGAAAAATGATCAAAATTTTACACATAAATGTCTATCTGACACGCATTATTATTTACAATACAATTGACATATATACGCACACATATGTGTGTGCTAAATATGTATGCTAAATAACCTAATTTGATTTGTTACAAATAATTATCAAATTCTTAAATTATATAAAATACAATAAATGAAATACATTTTACATACTAGGTTTACTGAAACATATATATATATAATTTGCACAGACATGCGAAACATTAATTTATATACATAACATTTGTATTTATCTCAATAAAATTATTAAAGATTATTTCGCAATTTAATTCTCTTTGCTGAATATAATCTTTTTCTTTAAAATAAGAAATACCAAATTTTTGACAGTTAATTGATTTAAAATGTCTTTCTTTTTTTTTTTTTAGTCTAAAAGATTTTTGGAAATCTTTTTCTGGATTATTAATTATAACTTTCTTTGGAGTTTTTTTTTTTTTTTTAATTATAAACATAACTTTAAACAGTTTTTTCTTCTTTAATAAACGATTTTAAACTAATATCGTTTTATATATTTCTATCAGTTATAAAAATGTCATTTTACTAAGGAAATTGTTTAAAACTTCCTTATCATATATAATATTACTCACCACCAGCTGTATATACGTTTATCCGTGTTTCTCTGCCTTTCAGCAAGCTGGAAGATTTTTCTTGATGAGTTTGGTTTTTTAGTGACTGTCATAATCAGGAAAAATGTATCCAAGTAATTAGTTGGCATACCATGAGCTTACTTTTGTAGTCCAAGCATTTGTCAAGCTGTCTTTTAGAACATATTTAAGCAGCTAGTTGATGCATTTGAAGTGACCCTGGCTTCATGAATCAAAACTGCAGTAAACTATAAGGCAGCTATTGGACTGTCCTTAGATCTTCATAGGAGCTTTATATAATTCTGCTAGTATTTTGTTTCTTTTTTTTGGCTATTGATTTAGAAGTGACCCAGCTTCAAAACCAAAACTCCTGTGAAGGAAAATAGTGGCAGCTCCTGCCTTCAGCAACATTAGTTTATGGTAGCTTTTCTGCAAACTCTCTGCTACAGCCAACAACATACTGCTCTCTTCAAAATCATTATCCAAACTTTGCAGTGGCCCAGTTGGCCACTGCTTAAAATATTACAACCAGACTCCTCTGGTCAACTCTTACAAACTACAAGCAGAACTGTTCTATTCAAAATCACTATCCAGACTGGAGCTAGTTTGTTATCAGGCCTTTTTATAAAATTATCTGAGGTGATAACAACACCTTCATTAAAAACAGTTTTTATTTTTAGCTCTCTAATCCCTTTAAAAACATATGTTTTAATTAATTAAAAAAAATTCAAAAACAAGTATTGTGTTTTTACATTTCACAATCAGAATAATAATAATAACATTACAATATTTATATTTATTAAGACCTTTTTTTAAAACATTAATTTCATAATGAAATTTTATTTTAAACTCAGAGTTATTTAACCTTTTATTTGTTATTATTTTATTTTAGTAAATGTAGAAAAAATATCTACAAAAATTTATTTTGTGTTTATTTCTACTTTTCCTTTATTTTCCATATATATACGCACACACACTGTATTATTATGGGTGTACCATGTAACCCAACCGGTTACAATATATATATATAAGAAAATTGCCTTGACAACAGTTTGAAATGGTTGACTGTTATTGATATTGGGATTGTCTAAGTGTTGACTGGTTTTAATGATATATATCAACTTTATATTGCAGTCCATATAATTGCTTTGTCTTTAATCTCCCTGTTGTGAAAAATTGGAAAATCACTTCATCACCTCCCACAAGACATTGACAATATTGATAAACAATGCATTTTTTTAATCATACCTTTGAAGAGAGCTTCTCTGAATTGAGATACATAGAGACTGTTTTGATTTTTATCTATGTAAATATATGTATGAATTGAAGTAGATACTTCATGATCATTCAGGGTGGTTTGCAAGGATAATGCAGAGAAAGAGTAGTGGATAGAATGTTTAAAATTGATTAGAAAAAAAGATATCAAGGAAATAAATTATTTACCCATAAATATAATTTTGATTAAACTAAATATTAATTTGAAAATCAAATAATTCATATATAAGCATACAAACCCATTACATTATTTGTGTAAGCATGTTTGAACATGTGTTCGTGTGAAAATTTAAAATTTTCAAACATTAATTTAACAAATAAAATTATAATAATGTGTCTTAAAATTTTTTATAGGCAAATCGTAAGTTAATTTCGAAAATCATTCTTCTAAGTAATTTTCACTTTTAATTAATGATTGTTTTTATAATTTTAAGTTTTAAATCCAAAAAAACTTTTTAAAAGAATTTATTCATTTTTATTATCAAGTTTGTATTAATTAAATATGTTTTTCAGAGCAAAATTAATTAATTGATTAGATTAATAATGATTGAAATCTGAAAGTGATAAAAACAATCGAAAGTTGTTTTGATTTTCCAGGTAAGATAAAAAAAATAGGAATGAACGAATATTGTCTTATATTTTTAAATATATTTGTTAATTAGCCAGATGGTTTTTCGTTGATTATTTGTAAAAACTATATAAAGTGGGAAAATATTTTGTTCAATTGGATTATGTGATCAGCTAAAGTTTGAGTGTATTAAGGTATTTTCCCCAATTTTTTTTTTTACAAAAGAACCAGCTACTGAAACAAAATTTGTATGAAAGGAATCTGACTTCATTTTTGGTGGAAAAAAACAAGTTGCGAACAATTGAAATGATAACTAAAATATTAAATAAATAAAACAAAGGTTATAAATGAATAATTCAAATCTTGGATATTTTTTTATATTGTCTTCTCACTGCATATTTACAATTCAACATTTCTTCAATAATCACATGAAATTATTCATCAAATTTTTCAGAAAAATTAGAAAGATTTCAATTTTTACATAGAGGCTACTGTGTGCAAAAACATTATAAAGATTCGTGAGAAGAACTTAAACTTTTTTCACATTCTGAAATAATTCTATATTAATATTTTAAAAGCCATCTGAAAAATCTGTGCATAATTAGAAACTAGGCTTCAAATTCATAAAAAAGGCCAATTTAAAAGATTAAATTAATTATTTTTGCATAGACTTTCAATTTATTATACTTTTAATGACAGCAAAAAAAGTCATTTAGATATTTAACTGTACACCACTTAGTGTAATTTTCCTAACTTTTTTCTTTTCAATAGTTTAATTTTGTTGAAAATATTGATTTGATTTTATGATATTCTTTTATGCTATATTTTTATTTTTATTTTTCAAGCATCAAAACAAATTCAGAAATATTTAATACAATAAGAGTAACTCAAATGCTGTTAGTATTAGTTGATTCATGTAATAAATTAATTGGTGATTTACAGATGACTTAGAGAAAATTGGTTATGTATAAAAGTTTGACATGTGTTACTAGCTCTCTAATATAAGTTTACTATGTTTTAATATTATAATTATTTAAAAAAAGTAAAATAATATATATTATTTTATATGTTGGATTTACAAATCTCAAGGTGTAGTGTTAAAATATTACAATATTATTTTAAAATATGGTAAACAGAAATATGAATAAGTTTTTAATTATTTCTAAGAAATTTAGAGTTTAATGAAAAGAGATTGCTATAGTAAATAAGTTATCTTATAAATAATAAAATAAAATATTTACATTATATATATCACAATTATAAATCAATTAAAATTAAAACTTCAAATTAAATTGATTTCTGAATTATTAAAGCAAAATTATTTAATATAAGTAAGGAGACAAATGGGTGTGGTGATATATCACATGATCACTATTTCCTATGTTAGCCCATTACTGTTATTAAAACAGGCAAAATTCTCCATACAGTAGTGACACTCAGTGCCAACCAGAGTAATCAATGGATGCCAGAAGGCTTGTGCATAAAATCCCAATCTAATGCCTACTCATCCAATATCCTCAGACTAATTTTTGGCTTGTGGCCTTCATCAGTGAGAAGCTTGGGATCAGAGAGCATTGCACCTGTTCTCAGATCCAAAGCTCCTCACTGATGAAGACCACAAGCCAAAAACTAGTCTGGGGATATTGGATGAGTAGACATTAGATTGGGATTTTATACACAAGCCTTCTGGCATCCATTGATTACTTTGGTTGGCACTGAGTGGCACTACTGTGTGGAGAGTTTTGCCTGTGTGAAGATATATCTTGTGTGAGAATATGTGATTATTTAACAGTGTATTTTTGAAATTGACAATTATTATTATTTAGAAATAAAATAAATATGAATTATTAAAATTTGAAATTATTGAGGTATTTAAAATATATAAAACTATTTATGATCCTATTATATAATTAGAAGAGATTAGAACTCAAACTTTCAAGCTCTTTACTTCTTATAAAACTGATACACATATCCACATACATGTAAAAAAAAATTGATCTCTAATATAGTATTTTGTGCTAAACCAGCGCTCAACAATTAGTCCAGATTATCATCCCCCACAATATATATATATATATATATATATATATTGTGGGGATATATATATATAGCACTTATTATATATATATATATATATATATATATAATAAGTGCTCTGTTTATATTAAGATAGCAAATCTACAAACTTTAATGGACAGGCTTCAATCTTCTCCATCTTCCAACTCTTCAGTCATTGGTATCATTGAAAATCAGATAATGGAATGCTCAAAGTCCTTGTTGATACCAGTATTATTGTCATATCCATGTTAACTTTAAGTCACTCTGACTCCTAACACATAGGACCTTAATAGGTTCATTTAAATACATCATCATATTTCTAATGATATGGATTGGCTGAAGAGTTGGAAAGTGAAAAAGATTGAAGCATGTTCATTAAACTTTGCAGATTTGGTATCTTAATATAAACTGAATACTAATTATATATGTGTGGGAGATGATGACCCAGACCAACTGATGAATGCTGATTCAGCATGAAATATATATATTGGAGATCATTTATCTTTTTCACATGTATGTGATCATGTGTATCATTGTATAAGATGGAATGGATAGTTGTAGAGGGATTAAAAGTCTGAGTTCAAATCCCTTCTAATTACAGTATGTTTAGTATAGGCAATATACTTGTATTTAAATATCCTATTATATTTAATTGCAGCCTAGTTAAAGAGATAAAAAAATACAGAATAGAAAGAATTTGTCTTGAAAAAAAAGAAATAGTTTATGATTTATTGACAGTATTGTATATGGTTGGAAATAGCCATTGTTAAGTATTAATAGAGTAATTTAAAAAATGAAATGCAAAGGTATACATCTTCTTATGTTACAGAATCATACTCTTATAATATATACAGATAGCATTTGGAATTATTGAAAATATTTTTAGTCATTCACATCAGATTTGCTGAGGTGACAAAATAATTTACCATTGTTTGATTTATTTGTATTTTGGCATAGGCAGTGAATGTGCCCTGTAGTACGAGCCATAGTAAAATATTTGAGGTAATGATTTTGTATTGTAATAATTATATATGCCTCTGAAGATGCTTTTTCAAAATGTATTTTTATATATTTATGGCTCAAGTATTGAATGGAAATCAACACGAATTCTCTTATATATTTGTTTTTATTTAATGGATGTTGTTTGATGAGATGATCATATTTACTTTTTAGAAATTTTATTAATTAGCTCTGTCTGTATATGATATATTTAAATTTGGTCATACAATGTGGATAATGTATGATTTAAGATGATGATATGATGTGTTTTATAATTATTTAGTTTATTATTAGTAGAATTTATGTATTAAAATAAATTTATTTCCAAAATATTGTATCCAAACTCACATATGTATGTATATACATGTTAATGTTTAAAAAACATGTATGAACTATTCAGAAGATATTGTTAGTGTTACAGTAAAATAAAAACAATAGTAGTTATTATAATAATAAATAGCTATACATATATTAAATTATAATTTATTTAACTATTTATGAGCTTACACCCAAACCATAGAATGTTTAAATATTATTAGATATAGTTTACTGAGACTTTGAAAATAATTTTCAGAAAAAAAGAAGTCTCAAACTGTTCATACAGTAGTATTATCTAATGAAATCCATAGTGATTAATGGATACTAGAAGGTTTGTTCATAAAATCACTATCTAGTAACTATTCATTCAATATCCCCAGACTAGTTTCTAGCTTGTGGTTTTTATCAGTGAAAAACCTTAGATCTTAGAGCACTGCATCTAGATTTTTGGATTTAATGCACAAACCTTCTAGCATCAATTGATTACTATGACTTGCACTGTTTGGCACTACTGTATGAGAGTTAGCTACTGTTTTAACAGCTATGTGCAGAATATCCTGAGAAATCATGCTTATTTAAAACCAAGTGTTTTGAAAAACCAATATACCCTATGAATTCAAAAAAGTAACACCTTGGAAAATTAATGGATCTTTGTATATAACTTAAAATAAAACATACTGAAATATCAACAGATAATAGAATTTCATATAGTTTATATATAATAAATGTGTTGTTATGCTTGTCAAAACGTTTTATGTGTTTTCTAGAAGTAATTTCATTTAATGCATAAATCAGAGAGATTCATGTTTTTCTGAAGTATATACAGGAAATAATTTGCTAAATGTAAAGTCGATGGAAATAAAAGGGAAGACGTTGAATTAAAAAGGACTGGGGAAATCAAAGTAGATATTTATTATTCCTCTTATAGTTTTGATAAGTAACATTATTATTATTTTTTGAGATACACTTGTATAATCCCAAAACTAAATAATATATTTTAGGGAAGATTGGTGTTTAAACTCAGACATATTATTATGTATATAAAATATTTCTAATTTATATTTATATAAAATATAATTATTGATAAATATTTATTTTTACTTTTATACAGCGCTGTATTTATTATATTTGAAGAGAATGAATCTTTACACATGTGCTATTTTTACTATAATTGACGGCATCCACCTTCCACTCATATTCACTGCATTCACCTGTAAGCAAAGATTTCAAACAACAAGTGAATTCAGTGTCCTTCAAGCTTATATATATTTTTAGATCTCAAGATAACTAGAAACAAAGATAAACTGGATTACTGTATGAATATTAAACCAATAACAAAAAGAGGATATATTCCATATAAATCAAAAATACCAATGTCACATAAAATGGCAGGTTTAAAGCCCTTCTCATTTAGAAATAATAAGCTTTGTAAATATTCATTGAATATAAACAAAAATATTGAAATTTATTATAATGAATTGTTAAATGTTGGTTATAATTATGATTATGTTTATTATACTATTAAAAATTTTAATTCTAAATATAAAAATAATATTAATAATAATGTTAATTCTTCTGATAAAAAAATTTGGATATCAATATCATATATTTCGAATCAACAGGCAAGTTTCATTAAGCAAATTTATAAAGGATTATATGTGACATTGCATTTTATGCACCACCTACATTAAATAAATTAATAAATAACTCAAAAGATAAAACCTTATTGAAAAATAAAAATTGTATCATTTACAAATGGACATGTAGGTGTGGCAGTGGATATATATAGGTGAGTCGATATGCACACTGGAAAAAAGAACAAAAGAGCACTTGTTATTATTAAAAAGAGTTCAAAGTACAAAATTATAAAAATAATGATAATTTATCAGCTGTTTTTTATGACCATAATAAAACATGTATATATGATTTTGATTTTAATTATAGTAACATAAAAATATTGGAAACTGAAAGAAATAATAATAAAAGACAAATTAAGGAAGCTATGTTAATATATAAATACAAGCAAGATTTAATCAATAGGTAGGCAGAAAATGTTAAGATCATTGAATTATGGAAAAGTTGACATCATGGAATTATAGGAAAGTTGGCCTTTTAAACTACAAGGATAGTTGAAAGTGCTCCTAAGTGACGTTTATAGATTTTTTTTTTTTTAATAAACTTTTAAGTACTGTATTTTCTAATATTTATTTATAAGTTTACGTATATTATTTTGAAGAAATATAGACATTGATTTGTAATATTATATATATGTGTGTGTGTGAAGAAAAGAGGCTAGAGATTTGGAGATGGATTGAACTTGAAGAGATCTTTATCCTGCAGTGGACTGATAATGATTGACAATGATAATGATGACAAATACATATATGTATATAAGCTTTGAGCATTATTACACTTATTATTTAAGTAATACTTTGGGTGCAATTTGAAATTTATAATTGCAGTTTGCAATGTTATAATTGACTATTTATTAGACTGCATTCAAAACAGGTTATATTTACCTGTTTAAAGAGGTTTATGTAAGCTTCTTTGTATCAACAATTCCAATCTCTGTGGCTTGCACATCTTTAATGTCTATATAAGTATATTGGACCACTTTATTGTTAAAAGAATATTGCCTTGACAATAGTTTGAGATTTTTGATTGTTATCTATATTAGGATTGTCTAAGACTCAGTGTTTCCCAACCTTTTTTGGCTTGCGTACCACTTGGTAGTACATCATGCTAAATTGTACCACTTCATAAAAATGATTGTATTTCGTGAAATTTGTTATTGCGAGTGTGTTATTTTATTTGCGTTATAAATATTATAGGGTGACCATGTATGTATTCACATCTCATAATGAAACAAATTACATTGAAACATGCCTAAACATCATGCTAGATTATCTCACTGAAATTATAAATGCACTGTAACATATTTATATGTATGTGCTTGTTCAAAGTTTCATATTTTTTCCAAAATAATTTATTAAAGATTACATTATTACATTAAAGGTTATTTGGTACATATTTTATTCAAAGTGTTTTCTCATTCCTTCATTTGGTTTTCCCGAATTTGAGTCTGTTTTCTCTTTTTCGGAGCATCTTGCTATTGGTTGGCTCATGGAGAAGATAAATCCAGCATGTCCCAAGTCATATTAAAAATAACCTCAGGGGTTATCAGGCTACCTTTTGTTCTTGTTTTCTTTATATTGTTCAGCACGAAGTTAATAGGATTAAAATTTTGATGATTAAATACGAGCTTACATCTAGTAATCCACAATAGATGATCAAGAATTAATGAGAGTCTAATTTCTGGGTATGATCCTTTTCTGATACATTCTTTCAAATTAAATAATTTAGATTGATTTGCCTTGATCTGACTCATTCTTTATCTACTATTTTGTCATGATTTCGTTTACTAATTAATAAATGGTTTCAATAAAAACACAAAATTATAAAAAAAACAATTAGTGTATTTTTTTATCATAATCAAATATGTTTATAAAATAAATTTAATGAGATCTTTGTGCTTCTTTCGAACAACATAATTTTTTGAAATTTGGTTCAAAAGATGCGAGGTATACCCTTAAATCTATAGCTGCATTCAATCTGTTTCGATACTTATTTTTTAAAAAAATATATGAAGAAAAAGCTCTTCGTATTAATTCCGTACTAGCAAACCGTAATAATAATTTAAGAGCTTTCTCAGAAAGTTGTTCATATTCTTTAATGTCTAATCAAAAATTAATTAGATTGTGTCGTTTGAATTCTACTTGTAAAGTTCTGTCACATGATAATTCTATTAAATTTTCTTTATCCTTTATTGATAATGATGTAGCTTTTTCTAAATTTTTTGCATAGAAGGGGTTTGAAATCCAATTATCATTTGTGTTTTCGGGTTTTGGAAAATATTTCATGAAAGACGTTTTTAATCCTGTTAAATGTGCTATTATATTTTCTCGTATATCTTGAGACAGACTAACCTTATTTTCAAACAAAAAAAAATATGTAGAGTTTAGAATACTTCCAGTTGATTGTTTTCGATACTTATATATATTACTGTTTCCAAAAATCTAATTTCTTAATTATACTTTCAATTTTATCATTAACATTAACGATCGTTATCGACTGTACATATAAACAACTTTACTGTATAATATTAGTAATTAAAATAATTTTTATGAATTATAGGAAAAAACGTTTCTATATTTTTATGATTTAATTTTTTTTTATGTCCACCATTATTGATTATTTTTCGTGTACCACTAACCAGCAACTCGCATACCACCAGTGGTACGCGTACCACAGGTTGGGAAACACTGTGTGTTGATGGCTTTCTAATGGTTTATATATATATATATAAGCTAATCTTTGCTTACCATGCAAAATATTCAGGACTTGAATCTATTAGATACTTGATCTTTTTGAACGATATTCAAATTGTACAAACATAGTTCAAATATTACAGGACAGATAATTTATCTCATTTTTAACCACCTGCAATTAATGTATAATAATTTAGAATCTAAATATATTGATAAATATTTACTTTTATATAGCGCTGCAGTATTTATTGTAATATATCCCACACTTTTATTTTTGGTTATATAATAAAAAAAATATTGTAAAACCTGAAGAAAATATTTGGTACCAAATATTTTTTTATATTTTATTGCATTTATGAGAATAAAAGCATATATACTGTATATATAATTTTATGTCAATTCTGTAATCATAAAACTATGTGTAAAATATTTTTACTCTGTGCAATAAATTATATTTTATGTTTTAACAATTAATTAAATAGAATATATTTTTAGTTATATGAAGGATTGTTTTTATTTGCTAAGACAAGTTATTTGTTCTACTAAATATTCATATTTTTTCTACATTATTATTCACAATAATAAATATTTTATTTTCGCATATTTTTTTTACAATGTCTTTTATTTTTGTCTTATTCAATTTCAAAGTTAAAATCTTTTTAAACATTGTACTTGATTCTGTGACAATGGATGTGCTCAAAATTTTGTCTTGAATTTTAAAAGTCGCTAAAGAAGATTACTAGATAATAGAAAATGTAACTAATAGTAAGCATTAATAGGAGCCGCATCTTAAAAAATACAAAAAAGAGTGCAATATATTGCGTGTTGTTTGTTCTAAAAATGTATTGGTCCACACAGATTAAACATCTTTTGTTGTCCTAAAAATAGTAATTCAATGATGTATTTATATATAAAACATTTAAATATAATTTTTAAATTAATGTGTCCTAATAAATTAGATTGAGATAAGTTACACTTATTATGATTCGTATTTTATATTAATTAATTTCAGAGATTATAGTCGTAGTTATCAGAGGTTAAACACTGGGTGAATAAAAATACTATTTTAGTCGCACTTTCTAAAAATATAGTGCAGATAAGCAATAAAACAAAAGATTATTTTTTCATTGATAATAATAAGATAAAATCTATAAAATTAACCCAGTGAGATAATTTTCAGTCAATAAACATCACATGATCACTATTTCTTATGTTTGCTCTTAACTGTTATTAAAACAGGCAGATCTAGGTGCAGTGCTTTCAGATCCAAGGCTCCTCACTGATGAAGGCCAAAAGCCAGGAAATACTATGGGGATATTGGATGAGTAGGCACTAGATGGGGATTTTATGCATGAGCCTTCTGGCATCCATTGATTACTCTGGCTTGCACTGAGTGGCAATATGTATAGAGAGTTTACCTGTTTCAATGAGATAATTTTCAGTGTATTATTGTGTATTACTGCGATATATGAAAGTGAAGAATGCCCTGAATTACAGTTTTAATTACAAATGAGTTGTCAAACATTGGTGGCCGAGGGGTCAGCACAGCCGCCTTACAAGAAGTTGTCCCGGGTTAGCGGGTTCGCTTCCCGGACGATGCTATGACACATGAAAAAAAAAATTACAAATGAGTGCTTATAATGCAAAGCTACACTTCAACATAACTAGACTTTTGTTATTTTTAACGTTATGATTGGTAAAGCAGGTTGGTTGGTCACAATTTCATTATGCAGATTGATGCCACTTCTAATTATTTAAGACATATATTTCTAAGAATATCTCAATTGATTAGAGCGTGCGAATATTGTCACTGGTCAGGCCAGTAGATATACATACACATTATAGTTTTTTTTCTTTCTGCAATATAATGGAAAGGTTATTATATACATTCTGTTTATGTTCACTCTTTTATAATCTGTACCTTTTTATTTCCAAAATTTATGTAAACAAACAATTTTAAATTTTTGAGGTTAATAAATTTTAAGATTCTACTTTAAACTATTTGTTACGTAAGCATAAGTACTATTACGATAATTATTAATCAGATTTATTCCATTTATATATAAAACATAATAGTGTTGTCTCATCTTCATAAGTCACGATTTGATATAATTTTATAATCCTGTTATAGTTTTATTTTTTTTTCAATATGTTTTCAAGTTTTAGAAAAATAATGAGAAATTTTTATTGTGTAATGAAGAATTTTGGAGAGAGATTAAGAATTGTCAAGATTTTTAAATCTGCAAAGATTAATCTAATTAATTAAAATAATAATTATTATTATAAAACATTCTAAGAGATGCACTAAATGTAGAAAAATAAAAATGAATCATCACAAATTCTTGTCATTAAAGTAAAAAATTGTAAATATTATATTTTACAATAGATATGATATTTCTACTAAAATAAATGTGTTATGATGCTATGTGTTTTAATTTATAAATCTCGCGCGCATGCGGGTGTTCACATACATACACGCACAATGTTATAGTAAGAGGATATATTTTTGATAGCAGTCTCTTTTCAGCAAATATCTAAATTATTATTAATTAAAAATGAAATTTTTTTAAATTTTAGATGTCATAACAGTGTTTATATTTTAACTGCTTCAGGATATATTTCAAAAGTTTACTATCTTATTTTTTCCAATGTCTACAATTATGCGTTTGATATGTAAGTGGAGAGCTTTAGTTTAACATATATGTAATGATGAAGAAATATATGTAATCAATAAGATTCCAAACTTTTGGCATATTCCTTAACTAAAATTTATAGAATATATATATTTGTTTAAATTAATGAATTTTATTTTAATTATAAACAGTTTTAATGTACATTCAAAATAATGGCATATGGAATATTTCATTAATAAGTTTTGATTATAAATTTCACCCAAAACACAATTTTATAGTTTAAAAATGCCTTGTCAAGATAGGATGGATGTAATGAATACATTTGCATTCTGAAGTAAAATGAATATAGGAAGCAAAAACAGATATCTTATTAAATTATAATTTTTAATTATATTGCACTATTTATTTAAAAATAAATAATACCAGATTTCCATTTGCAGCAAAATTAGCACTGGTTAAGAATTAATTTTTGTTAAGGGTTAGTAGAAAATAATTCGAAGTCAAATAATGATGATAATGACGTTTTTATTTTATAATTGCAGTTTCGCTTGCTGAAGAGTTTCTATTTTAGACAACGATTTTTCAGTAAATCTCTAGAACTAGTGAATGCAATAAATATAGTTAAATAATTGTTTATTTAACATAATGTCACAATAGAAGGAAAAAAGAAACTTAGATTGTGATTAAGAAGTAATATTTTTATACTTCTTGCACATTTACGCGTTTATAGATATTATAAAATAGTATTACTGCATCTTTTAGAACTTATGTGTAATATACAAAAGACAAACCTCATTGTTCTAAAATAAATTTGTTAACCACATTATTTCAATAATGATCTGAGTGACTTAAGGTCAACATGGGCATGACAATAATATTGACATCGACAAGGGATTTGGGTTTTCCATCATCAGATTTTCAATCGTATGGAGAGCTGAAGAATTGGGGGGGGAGGTAGATTAGCTCGTAGCCTGTTCATTAATGTTTGAAAATTTGCTATCTTAATATAAACCAAGCACTGATCATATATATGTGTGTGGATGATCTACAACAACTGATGAGTGCTGGTTTAGCACAAAATACTATATTGAAGATCTTTTTCACGTGTGTGGTCATGTGTATCGGTTCTATGGCATACAGTGGATAGTTGAAGGGAGCCTGAAAGTTTGTGTTCGAATACCCTATATTACATTTATTATATTTTGTGAATAAAACTGATTTACCCCCCACTTTAAAGTCCTCAAATCGCTTGTCTATAGTTACCATCAATATGTTTTTAAAATCGTATCCATACACATTTAATGTAATATTTCAATAATATAAACAATATTTTCAATACAAATAAATATTTCGTTTAATATTGTCACCACACTTATATTTACGATATGTATTATTCGTCTATATTTATATGTTTATAGATAAATAAAAAAATAATATCACTTAGTAATCATATCTTTCTAATTAATGACGAATTAATCTTTCACCTTTGTTAACATTGACTCATTTTTCTATTTTCTTATAATCGATATAGAACATTGCTTTGATTGAGATAATTACGTTAGCTTCTGGAATAATGAAGATAGTTGCAAGTGTTCTTGAATTCCTTTTTTTTTATAATTAAAACAATAATTAATACTTGTTAATTTAGCTAGAGAAATTACATTATATTTGCCAATTATGAACTTACATATAAATAGTTTTGTATGAGCAGTCGTTAGTTAAGTATAAATGAATTTGTACTTGATCTTTATTTATTAATTTAATGCTCTGACCAATTAATAAAAAATATGACGTAGGGCGTGTGTTTGTTGAAGTAAGATATACGAGTCAGGGGGAACAAAATAATAAGAATCATTCTCTGGTATGCGTGCCTGTTGTAGTATATATTTTTGCTGTTACATATTTCTTGCAGAAACTCTTCTGCATCAATCCGCCAAATGATACTGCTGTGTGAAATCATGGAGACACGTAGCACAGTTTTTTCTGAAGTGCGTTTCGCGTATTTATCTTTTTTTTTTATAATGGTTAAAATGTTGAAATTAACGCTGATTTTTTCCCCCGTAAATGGTATTTTTGTCTTAAATTTAGTTCGTAACTGCCAGACATTTTATAAGCAAGATCTGAAACATTTACATGATGCGGTAATTATCAAATTATCTATCAGCCGAGTTCACTCGATCTCACTTCGTGCAATTTTTTTTTAATCTCTCGAAATATCTTCTTTCTTTTTTTTAGGACTTGGGGGGGGGGGGGCTGTGACAGAAGCGTTAAAACGCATCATTTTTGCAAGTGCTTCTGGAATATTTCAAAAAGTGACAAACTAGTTTAGACTTATTTATTTATATTTCAGAGCGTTGTCCGGAAGCGAACCCGGGCAGGCTGCTTGGAAGACAGCTACGCTAACCGCTAGGCCACCAACGCTTTAAAACGATCCGATTTGCAACACCTAAAAATAAATATACAAATATTTTATTAAGAGAAAATGCATATTTATTTAAATAATATTATATTTATAAAATAATTGTTACAGGCTTATCTAATTCTGGAAAAGATAAAAGTCTAAAAATAGACAAGGTTTTGTGGGATATCACAGGGAAAGTAGTGATTAGTAAAACTTAATTATCTCTTAAATGACGGTCCAAAAATAGAAACTTCAAACATTTCTGGGATCGATCAGAAAACTGATAAATGATAATTTTACATAACTGTAAAGTAGTAAAGAAAAGATGAAGCAGTAGCATTTCTAAAATAATTTATCCCAAAGGTAATGACATTATGGTGACTAAATTATATTAGTTTAAAATGGAAATTAAAATGTATGTGTTGTCAATGTAACTGTAGAAATGTTATTAATAAATGTGGTGACTGCATCAAGACTGAAAATGTCCACTGCTGTATTTTAAATTTATTAAATTTATAAATTTTAATGCTTTTACTTTTATCTATACATCTCACGTGATCTTTTTCTAAGTGTTTTACAATTTCTTGGAATCCAGTTTAAGATTTCAACTATCTATCTATTATCACCTCTTCTAGAAATATGTCCAGCCCAACTCCACTTCAATCTCTTAATTCCTTCAATCATGTCAATACTACCTGTTTGTTGTTTCACCCAATATATTTGTTGTCTCACCCATGTATTTCATTTTGAACTCTTCTTGTTATTCCTAACATGCATCTCTCAATATTTTATAGAGTGATCTAAAGCATCTGTATTGCTTTTTTGATAAGTGCCCAAGTCTCAGATCCATAAATAAAAATTGGTAAGATGCATTTATTAAAAACCTTCCTTTTCAAACACATAGGCATATTTCCTTTTAATATTAAGTTATTTCTACCTAAGCCACTGCAACCAAGTTTGATTCTATAATTAATTCCATCTGTAATATTCTGACCAAAGTATTTATCAATCTTTATTTTTTTCTTTGAGAAAATTCATTAAACATTAGTTTAGTCTTTTTAACATTATTTTCATCTGAAAACTCTGCAAAAACAACTACATCATCTGAAAAATATAGATGACTTAAATAATCTCCATTTACTTTTATTTCCTTAGCTTTTCATTGTAATCTACAAAATACTTTTTGCAAACACTGTAAAAAGTTTGGGGATATGGAGTCATTCTATTAAACACCCTTCTCAGTGTTAATTTTTAAAATATCATTTATGTAATATAATTCTTGCTGTTGCATTTTTATAAATATTCTTCAGAGTATGATAATACCCTGGATCTATACCTTGATTATACAATGTTTTAATCACTGACATGTTTATAGAATCAAATGCCTTTTCATAATCTACAAATCCAAAGCATAATGGCAACTCATATTCATTTGTTCTTTCTATAACTTCTCTCAATACCTAGATGTGATCAACTATACTAAAACCACTTTTAAAACCAGCTTGTTCTCTTGGTTGGTGGAAATCCAATGTTCTCTGCAAAAAGTTAAATCTAAATTTTGTAATGACTAAAAAAGGCAATATATAATATAATCATAACTTTATTTAAATTTTTTAAATCTTTTTTGCATTGCCAAACAGAATATTTACAAATAATAATACAATTACAGTTTGTTTATTATATTTTAAATTACATTACTAATCTAAGAATCTATAATACTTTTCAATAATACTCTTATATGATAACCAATATTATATATTAATAATTCAAAAACTACATTTCTTAAAAAATAAAAATAATGCAATAATGGTTTGTCTACATACTCTGGGGTAAATATGCCATATTTTTGAAAATCATATGATTTATAAACCTCTTGCATGAAAAGTTATATGAATAGTTCATTTTAAATCTAAATTTGCTATTATACTTAACACTTAATATTAATAATTAGCCATTAATACCTTTTTACTAATAACACATTTTTACCATATGTTAACCCTGCTACCGCCACTCCCTTCTATACAATTCTAGCTACATCATATTTATTATATGAAAACACAGTTAATTTCTTTACCAGACTCTTTCTTTTCTTTGCTTCATTTAACATTTTTTTCTCTCATTCATCCAAGCAATTTCTCTGACTACTTAAAATGATTCCCAAATAATTATACATATTCATCAAACTTAACTTTATATTTTCCAATAAAAATTCTTTATCTTCTCTTTCCCCAGTATTAATCATCATTACTTTTTATTTTTCTTCACTAAATTTATTCGCCAACTCTTTACTCAGCCTTGTGCATGTCCTCAGCATAACTTCCACAACTTCTCTCCTTTCTGTGCACAAGAAGACATCATCTGAAAATAAAAGACCTGATAATGTATATACTCCCATGCCACCTATTAATGGTATCCCTACCCTTCTTCTTTGTCTTTCTATTGCTATCTTCATTTCTCTCAAATACAACAAAAACAAAATAGGTGACATAAGGCATCCTTGTCTTAGTCCCACTCCATTTTTAACTTTAAGTTAGTCTATATTCCCTAATTGATAAGTATAATGATTATTTTCATATAATCTCTTAGTAATATCCACTAAAGCTTTATCCATTTGCAAATTTACTAATCTTACCCACAATCTATTTTTATTTATTCTATTATATGACTTCTCTATATCTATTGAAATCATATATAACTGTCTACCTGTATTTTTACTTAGTTGTGTAACTACAAATAAACTATCTCCTATACTTCTAACTTATCAACGACCTCCTTGTATTTCTCCCATTATATTATTTTTTTCCATCCACTTTACAGCACTTCCAGTCACCATATATGCAAAAGTCTTTATAAAACATTGACATTGCCACTATTGGTCTATAATTGCTTAACTTTCTATGATCCTTCCTCTTTCTTTTAAATAGTAGCCTTGCTCTTGTATTACTCCAACTATCCAAAAAATTTCTCTTCTGTACCAATTTATTAAAACATGATAATAGGTTTAACTTTGCCCTATTTCCTAAATTCAGCATTATCTCTGTTGCCCATCCATCAAAACCTCTTGCCTTTCCACTTTTCAACTTATTTCTTGCCTCATTCAGCTCATTTTCTGTAATATAGTGTATCATTATAGAGACATTCCATTTGTAACAAAAAATGGCAAATATAAATAATCACTTAATAATCTTGTGCGGGTTTAATGTAAATAAATTAAATTTAATGAGTTAATTAAGCCAAAAATGGAACTAATCTAATAACAGATGAGAAGAGCAAGTAAGAAATATTTTTATCAGCAAGAAATTAAATTTAATAAATTAACAAAATAATTTTAAAAAGTATAAATTTAAAGATAATAAAAATGAAATTATTAAATGATTATACTCTACCGAAATAGTAGTTTAAAAATAAATAAATAAAAGAATGTTGTGTATGTATATATATATTGATAAAAGAAAAAAAAACGCTATAGATTTTAATAAAATAAAAAAATTACAAGTTATAGTAAAAATAAAAGTTAAAAAAAATTTACATCAGGCCTTAATTCAGGTCAGATACCATTCTTATAAGCATCACTTTAATTTTATCTTTTCTAAATTTTACTTTTTTTATTTTTTACAGATGATTAAAATCTTTGATAAAATAAATTTATAAAAAAAAATTTAAAAAAAAGCATTTTAGTTTTGGTCTGAAAGTTTGTCATGATGGCGTTTTATTTGTAATCATATGTTGGACTATTTTCATCATCTAGAAATAATTACTATATGACTTTAAAAAACCTCAAATTTTATTTTAACTTTTCAAATACATTCAGCAATACGACTATTACTGTTTAGTAAATATCATAATATTTCAAGTGCTATTATTCTCTTCTTTTCTTCGATTGTTGCTGGACTGACTAATGACAGTATTAGCATGAAAATCAAACTTGAGACTTTTAGCTTGATGGATATTGAATATAAGGTTATATACTAACCAATTAGGTTATTCTGTTAATGACATCAGTCAGTGGAAATTTAATAATCTTATCTAGAAAGATTTTTCTGATTTCATCATTTTTCTTAAAGACAAGGTTAATGAATGGTTTCCAAACATTGTGAATTGTCACACTAGATTAGCTTATGAGATAGAAAAACATTAAATGAAGATATTAGTTTATAAATGCAGAACAACATTTTAGTGATATGATAAAACTCATCACTCTGTTAAATAACAACATACTTTTCAAACAACACAAAAATCTGTCATCAAAATCAAAGGATAGCTATGGATTTACAACCATCTCTCATGATAAGCAACATTTACATGAAAAAAACTTGAAATCATAAAAATGAATATTCACATGATCACTATCTTATACTAGCACATAATTGTTTATAAACAAAGCAAAACTCTCCATACAGTAGTGCCACCCTGTGCCAACCAGAGTAATCAATGAATTCCAGAAGGCTTGTGCATAAAATTCCTATCTAATGCCTACTCATCCAATATCCCCAGCAGACTAGGTGCAGTGCTCTCAGATCCAAAGCTCCTCACTGACGATGGCCACAAGCCAGAAACTAGTCTGGGGATATTGGATGAGTAGGCATTAGATAGGGATTTTATGCACAAGCTTTCTGGCATTCGTTGATTACTCTTGTTGGCACAGGGTGGCAATACTGTATGGAGAGTTTTGCTTTGTTTATAAAAAATGAATATTATTTTATTTTCACTGAAAGTATGGCTTTACTATGTTTATGATATATTTATTGTATAACTGTATGGTGAAACATTACTACAAACTTTCTAGATACTTATAAATAATCTATTTCATTCAATTCCATGCATAATGAAATTAAAACAAGAATAAATATTGGCATTCTTAGATATTATTACAAGATTTTTTGTTAGCAAAATCAAAACTACAATCTACAGAAGATCCACATATGCAGGAAAATACCATATACATCCAATAATATCAGAAATATAAAAATTATGGTGTTATACTATCAATATAAAACAGAGTGAAAAAGTTTGTTAAACTCTCATCAGTTATTATTAAGAAAATCTTAAACAGATATAAAAAAAGATATTAAGGGAAATAATAATTATAGGCACTGTAATGCATCTATACATATCAAGGTTAGTAAGAAAATTAAAGGAAATATGCAATCAGTATAATGACATAATTGCTTTCAAAAGCCAGAGTACTCTATAAAGAATCCTAAATCCTATATGACTCAAACTGGAAATGATGAACAATAAAAACTGCATATATAAAATACTGCATGGATGTGGAAGCATATATATATATATATATATGTGTGTGTGTAAAATAAATAAAATGTCCGTTAATTAAAAACAAAATTGTAATATAATTGAAATAATAAATTTAACAGTTTACAAACTATTACAAACAATCCTTAAATCCGCAGAAGTACTTTCGGTTAATTTCTTAAACCTGCCTCAACTGTTATTAAATTTAAAAACAAAAGCGGAAGCAAACATCATCAATTCAAATTCCACAAATTTCATGTTTTAATGTTAGCAGCTTGTCAATTTATTAAATGCATTTTATTCCTGTTTATAAAAATTGCCTCTTTATTTTTTCTTTTACTATGGTTTCTCTCTTCATGAAGAATTTTCACATTTTCAAAATCAAATTTAAATTTATATTTACATGTTTTTTCATGATCAAAGAAAACTGAAGGAGATATTAAATCACCATTATTTTTACTTTTTACACGCTTATATAACAATTCATGCTCCCTCAATCTCTTCTCAATACTACACCTAGATTCACCTATATATGATAGCATACAATCACAAAAAATTTGATATATGACATTACTTTTCTGCTTGACAGGTATGACATCCTTAGAATTATTGACTAATTTATTAATATTGTTTGGAACTTAGAATGAAACATTAAACACATTCTTATATAAATCCTTAAAAAATTTCACTTGTGGATTTGAAATAAATGGAATAGATATCCATTGTTTACTATTAATCTTTATTTCCTTTAAATTATTATAACTTTTTTTACATTGACATAAAGTATTGTTTATTTGTTCCATTTTATAACCAACATCAAGCAAATCCTTGGCAAATATTTCAATATTTTTCAGTTTATCACTTTGGTAATGACATAATTTTTCATTCCGAAACAAAAAAGATCTAAAACTTGCCATCTTATTCATCATTGGTACTTTTGATTTACAATTTATATATCCTCTTTTTTGCAGTGAATTAATTATTAGTTTATAATTTAATATACTGTTATCTCTTGTAATCATTAAATCTAAATATTTAATATTATTGTCCTGTTCCTTTTCAATAGTCCATTTCAAGCCATTCAACTTATTTAATTCCTCTACAAGCAAATTTATACTATTAGTATTTCCACAAACAAAAACATCATCCACATATCTTTTGTAAATTTTAATATCTCCAAAAGTACACATATTTAAAATACTACTCTCATATGTAGATAAAACGAAATTGCAAACTTGTGCAACTACAGGCAGACCCATAGGCCAACCTTTAGACATTTTATAATATTGATCTTCAAAAGATGCAACAATGTTATCATTAAAAAATTTTAAAGAATCAACAATAAATTTTATCATATATTTACAAATACTTTTACTTTTTAATGCATATTCAATTATTTTTATGGAATTCATTCTATCAATAGGTCCATACATTTTTGTAACATCCAATGAAGCAATAATATTATTTTCATCAATCATCAAATTTCTAATACTATTTACAAAGTCAAATGATGAAGCATTATTTTCATCAATCATCAAATTTTTAATACTATTTACAAAGTCAAATGATGAAGCAAATACTTGCTTCATCATTTGACTTTGTAAATAGTATTAAAAATTTGATGATTGATGAAAATAATATTATTGCTTCATTGGATGTTACATCATTTGATTTTGTAAATAGTATTAAAAATTTGATGATTGATGAAAATGATGTTATTGCTTCATTGGATGTTACAGAAATGTATGGATCTATTGATAAAATGAATTCCATAAAAATAATTGAACATGCATTAAAAAGTAAAAGTATTTGTAAATATATGATAAAATTTATTGTTGATTCTTTAAAATTTTTTAATGATAACATTGTTGCATCTTTTGAAGGTCAATATTATAAAATGTCTAAAGGTTGGCCTATGGGTCTGCCTGTAGTTGCACAAGTTTGCAATTTCGTTTTATCTACATATGAGAGTAGTATTTTAAATATGTGTACTTTTGGAAATATTAAAATTTACAAAAGATATGTGGATGATGTTTTTGTTTGTGGAAATACTAATAGTATAAATTTGCTTGTAGAGGAATTAAATAAGTTGAATGGCTTGAAATGGACTATTGAAAAGGAACAGGACAATAATATTAAATATTTAGATTTAATGATTACAAAAGATAACAATATATTAAATTATAAACTAATAATTAAGCCACTGCAAAAAAGAAGATATATAAATTGTAAATCAAAAGTACCAATGATGCATAAGATGGCAAGTTTTAGATCTTTTTTGTTTCAGAATGAAAAATTATGTTGTTACCAAAGTGATAAACTGAAAAATATTGAAATATTTGCCAAAGAATTGCTTGATATTGGTTATAAAATGGAACAAATAAACAATACTTTATGTCAATTTAAAAAAAGTTATAATAATTTAAAGGAAATGAAGATTAATAGTAAACAATGGATATCTATTCCATTTATTTCAAATCCACAAGTGAAATTTTTTAAGGATTTATATAAGAATGTGTTTAATGTTTCATTCTACATTCCAAACAATATTAATAAATTAGTCAATAATTCTAAGGATGTTATACCTGTCAAGCAGAAAAGTAATGTCATATATCAAATTTTTTGTGATTGTATGCTATCATATATAGGTGAATCTAGGTGCAGTATTGAGAAGAAATTGAAGGAGCATGAATTGTTATATAAGCATGTAAAAAGTAAAAATAATGGTGATTTAATATCTCCTTCAGTTTCTTTGATCATGAAAAAACATGTAAATATAATTTAAATTTGATTTTGAAAATGTGAAAATTCTTCATGAAGAGAGAAACCACAGTAAAAGAAAAAATAAAGAGGTAATTTTTATAAACAGGAATAAAATGCATTTAATAAATCGACAAGCTGCTAACATTAAAATATGAGATTCATGGAATTTAAATTGATGATGTTTGCTTCTGCTTTTGTTTTTGAATTTAATGACAGTTGAGGCAGGTTTAAGAAATTAACAGAAAGTATTTATGTGGATTTAAGGATTGTTTGTAATAGTTTGTAAACCGTTAAATTTATTATTTCAATTATAATTACAATTTTGTTTTTAATTAGTGGACATTTTATTTATTTTACATATATATATATTAATAAACCAGTTAAGCCATTAAAAATGATAAAAAAAGCATGTAGCAATGATTAAAAAAATGCAGATGTAACTATAGTAATAGTAAAGATAATATTGGATAGAGAGAAAAAAGTAAAAAGAAAATTTAAAGAAGCTGTTGACATAATAATGGCAAATAACCCCATTATTCAACCTAGTATGGCAATTTGTAATGTTTGAAAACCAGTCATTAATCTTGACCTTAAAAATGGAGAAATCAGGAAAATTTTAATACATACATATATCAAATTTTTATTGTCTGTTGCCTTAGCAAGAATAGCCTAATAAGTTAAAGCATCATTTTAGGCTGAAATGGCTACAACCAACATACTTAAATGTTTTAATTATATATATATATAGTAACCTTCTCTTCCTCCCACTTCATATTCTTTCCTTAGCTCAGCTCAAATATCAAAGTGTAAAACATATAGAAACACTACTTTATGAGACTCAGCAATTAAATTGAAATATATAATATATAAAACATAAGGTGAACTTCAGAGACGGTCACAGTATAGTGGTTTCAAAATTCAGAGACATATAGAATATGTTTTTCAATGGCATTGCTATTGTAGAAATTTTCCAACCATTATCCTAATATAATCCTTAGAGAACCTCCCATAACAGACAATAACTAACATAATCTTTCATCAAAAATAATGATTACTCTTTCCTTCACTTATTTAATAGATTACATACAAAATAACGAAATCAAATGCATTCTGAAGTACCTTAGTATATCTCAAGGATAATAAGTATTCCCCTATAATAAAATAATAATTACTAACAATAAGATATTTGGATAATAGAAGGGATTTTATTAAGATCTAATCATCTCAATAACAATCAACCTTAACCTTACAAATATGAATTAAATGTTCTTTTTGAAATTAACCTAGTTCTAATGATCATAATATAATAAATTAAAATTTATTATTTACTACCTTACTTTCCATAAATAATTTAATTATACTTGAATATCAAATATTTTCATTATGTAAATATTAATTACAAAACAGAACTATACTTTTACTATCATCAGAAACTTTACAAGACAATTATAATATTCTCCCCTTTTCATTCACTTCAATACATTAATTTAATTGGCATCTATTTTTTTAAATTACAACTTTAAAAAATGTAAACCTTATAATAAATTTTGTTAATAATTTATTTTTTAAACACATATAACATTTTAAATTTATTCTAATAATGAATTCAAATTGATTTTAAAATAATAATAATAATAATAATAATGTGATTCTCAAAGATATTATCATTTTCAGTTAATGCTCTGTGAAATGATACTCTTAAATAACAATTTTTAGATAATTATAATTTTCAAGTAATAAATAATTAATTTACCAAGTTCTTATTCTTTTTACTATCTTATGCATAAAGTATCCCATATTTATATTTTTAATTATAATCATTTTATATAATTTATATGCTTTTAATATGACACTGTGATAAAAATAATTCTAAGTAGAAATAAAGCCACTAGTCTAAAATTTATACCAAAATATTTGTTTATTTGAACAACAACAATAATAAATAACAAATTATTAAATATTCCATAACAGAAGAAACTATACAATACATATAATATTATTAAAATATCTGTACAATTTTTTACATTGATAAAATAAATACATTAAGAACTACACATACATATTTTAAATTTAACATTCATATTGTGTAAATATTCTATTCTCTAAATATTAAGTTTATTATCTCAACATGTATACCTTCTTTTATGTTGGGACTTAATTGTACCATTCATGAGTTCTTCGTATGGGTTCGATTTTTAGTCTTCCATTCAATAATATAATATGCCTTACCCTATTTATATCACTCGTATAAAAATACAATATGGGAGCAAATATACCCGGAAAGCCTAAGCCAATAATACACACAGTTAAAATAACAGCTTCACTGGTCTGCATTGCAAACGCAGTATAAATTTATTAAATTTCGTATTTTTAAATCTATGTAAACTTTATCAATCTTGTCATACCTTTCAATATAAGATTTATAGCATTGTAATAATTAATTGAACCAAGATTTTTTTTTCACTTTTTACTAATAGATGATTATTCATTCTGTTCATTCTTTATCTCTTTTCATTCTCCTCATTGATCTTATTTTTATCTTTTGCATGGTATTCAGATATTATTTAAATACGATCACGTTTGTTTTGTATTTATTCACGTTCTTCTAAAACAACCTTTACTACCTAGGAAGGAAACTATAACATTTCTCAAAATATCTAACTAGTCTTCATCTGTTGCTCTGTATATACCTCCCTTTACTATTTAAAATATTTCTGTAGATAAGAAACTAATTTCTATAAATTGTCCTCTTTAAATATGGAAATGGAGGTATTCTTTTTTTTAAATGGGGTGTTAAATCTTGGAAAATAATCACTGTTATCTCAATGATCCTACTCCAATATCTAGGCTTTTAGACTGAGCTCTTATGGGAATTAACATCCATATTTTGTGGAAATTCCTCTCATCTCTATGTACCAAAAATACAGATATGGGTATCACACAATCCATTTCCATTATGCTATTTTTGTCAGTTCTTTATGACAATATTTAATCCTATCCTGGAATAATAATTTATCTGACTATAATGTATATTCTTAGCATCAATAGCTATAATCTACCGCAGGACTAATACTACAATCTCATCTTCCTCTCATCTATTATTCTACAAAATTAACAATTCTATATTACAAAACAAATTATACATATAATTTGATAAACGCCAATATTATATTTTATCGCATAAAACTGTGATCAGAATCATTTTATTACTTTCATCATTCATATCTTTACACCTGTTTATATTACTATTTAAGATTCATTTAGCATAGGTATTTTTTAGTACCCTGAATCCCCTCTCTTGATTCATTATGATGATATTAATCTACTTATTAAATATTTATATATTTTAAAACATCCAATAAATTAATTTAAATAATCTTACTTTGTAATAGAAACATAAAGTATTGATTTATCCATATTCTTTTTTTCCCCACATTCACATAAAACTTAATATCGTAACTTAATGAAATTATTTAACATTGTCAATTCTTCCACACAAAAAAAAACTTATTACATTTATAAAAACAAACTCAGTTCATTTCCATTCTTTTTCATATTTTATCAGAGGATATAATAAATGGAGACTGTAAATATCTTAAAGTCAAACATTAGAATGCAGAATAAAATGGACAACATGTTCAAAACTACCGTCTTATTCATATAAAATTTTATACCACTAAAAGTTGGAAAAAATCATAGTCAACATTAAAATGGCAAAAGTTGATTAATTTTAGCAACATAACAAAAGAAATAAAATAATTTTACATTGATAATCAAAGGCAAAAGACTGCAATATCAATTGAACAAGAAGAAAAGGGAAAATTATATTGCCAGTGTGCACATATAAATGATTTTGTAATTAATGTGTGTATGGTTTATTCTAACAGATTTAAATTTTACATAAGTATCGTTAACACACATTCGTTTGGTTTTATAAATGGTAGAGTAAAATTTTTCTTTGCATAAATCTACTGAAGACCAAAAAATAAGCTGAAGAAAATGAACACTTTTATAAATTATTAAACAATGTATAGTGGCCAGATAAATGTGCCATAGGCTGGGGTGCTGCATTAATTGTCATAAAGTATGATGATTTAATTCACCTATTAAATAATGCATAGAAAAACACCAAACAACTCATCTGAAGTGTCTGAATGGATTCAGGAATAAAGTGACATCTGAAATGGAAACAACCTCATTCAAGGTGTGATATTGGAGAATCTGAGTGAGTGATGGAGGATTTATTAGAATGAACTGACAAGGAGGTAAATAGACTGCATCCATGAAAGATATTAATGTTATAATTATAGATTTTTATCAAGAAGATTTGAATAAAATCAAAATTATTATGTGTTATTTATTTATTTTGCTTTGTATGTTTGTAAAATTTTATTTTCATTTTACTGTAACCCTTGGAAGTTTCAGCATGTTTGCAGTCAGAAGAGTCCATTGCAATAAGAAGCAACATAGTGTGGGTGGGAAGGTTTATTAAGTGAGAAAATATTTGTTTTTGTAAATAAAATTTTGGTTAATTCCCTCTGCAGTGACTTGACAACTAATCATTGTCATTGTGTAATATGGGGTGAGGTAAGAGAATTTTGATACTCTTCTATATTAATTGCATTCACTAGTACAGTACAAAGTTTGTTATTTGTTCATTATACTTAGTTTATTCAGTATGAATGACCAATGCTCTAGTGTGAATGTTCTTTTCCTATTAATGTTAGGAACTTGTACATAGTTAGGGGGGAGAGGTCACTAAAGAAGATGGAATCTTAACAGATGAAATTGTATAATGGAACTATTATAAATAGTGAAATAATTTTGTAAATAGTTAGCTAACTTTGTGATCGTCGTGATAATAAACTAATAATTTATTTTTATTTCTATTTTAGCTAATATTGTTTCATTTGTAAATAGGGAGTTTCTATTTGTACATATCTAACATGGATATGGGTGGGAGTAATAGATAATTTTAATCATTGATATAGTAGAGATGCATATTGGGCACACATGATTATATCTTTTACTATGTTATAGAATTTGAATTTTTTTATCTGTTAAAAATAAAAGTTGTTAAAGTGTTTTAAATTAAATTGCTGTCTAGTTTATAAAATCTTTCATACACTCATTCATCAACTAAATTGATTATATATACATGCACCCACCCTCATATTATTATATGTTAACACAACAATAGGGTTGGATGTATCTTAAGTTTATAGAAACCTATATAGAGGTACAATAGTTGCTACTCAAAGTAAATTCACTCCTGAAAAGAGATGAAAGCAGCATTCTCCCTGGGTTTGAATACTGAGACATAATGAAATCTAAAAGAGGGGTGAAGTATAGATGAACTGGCCTAAATTATATCTATACATAATGAGTAAACTTAGAGCTAGCCCATTGGAGGTGGATATGATCATTGGGTAGTTACTTCATTACCTAATTCACAGCATCCTACTTGAAGACCCCAGGTCTGACCATAATGAGATGTGTCCCTCTCATCTGGAAACCATTACAATATGTATAACAAATACTTATTGGATAGGTGGTATTACATACTGATTGTAGTTTTAATGTTACAAAAATGACAGTAAACACTCAAAAAGAAATGTGTTGAATACTAATCTGTGTGCTATTACTAATGCATGAATGTCCTTGAAAGTTTTAAAAAGTCAAGTATTTAAAGGCACAACAATTAATTTTAAATGATATAAATACAAACTTTTTAATTGTTTGATAATTATAAATTCTATTAGTTTAGATGTATTGTGAAAAAAGGAATTTTATGTTAATCAATCTGAAAATGGCCTTATTTTGTTTTTTAAAGTTGATTTTATTAAAGTTAGGCTTTTTAATATTTGAAAATAACTCATGTATTATGAAAAATAAATAAATAATGTATGTTTCTTAAAAAAATATCCAATCACATACATTTTATGCTGAGAAAAATATGTTTTTCTAATTTCAAACTTTTACTTATTTCTTAGGGTTTTTTTTGTTTTTCTGCAATATAAATTAAAGCTATCCCCCAAAAAATTATTTTTCAGGCAAATTTAATTATAAGATAGTAAACCTTATAAATTAATAAAATTATAATTATAACTTCAAATTAGTTATCTTTAAAGATGTAATTTATCTAAAATCAAAATTTAATTTAATTTTCACCTTACATTTTGCATTTGGTTGAATTAAGCTGGAGTAAAGATAGAATTGGTTAGTTTGGTTTCTTTATTTTTATTTTATATCGGTTTTTATCCTCTAATGTAATAACATGTCTTTTATTTTAATTATGTATAACTTTCAAAATTTGGTAAATCATGATAATAATTCAAAAGACCATTTAGATTTTGTAAAAATTACATGACAAAAAACATTGTAATGTTTCCAATAAATTGGCATATGCAGACATAAAATATTACATTTCATGAATTTTTATATTTTAGAGACTCTATTAGTTGTATTATTGTTACAAATTTTAATTTTTATTATCTGTATGACAGTACTGATTAAATTTCCTGCTTGTAATTAGAAAATTAATTTGAAATGTACAAATATAAAACAAATTAAAATAAAATTAACGAAAATGATTTTTTTTACATTTTTTAAATTGATAAGAGAATTTGTTATCAATGATAAAATAAAGTTTGAATGCATGGATCATAGACGTGCTGCGAACTTTTTATAAACTCCAAGCAGTCACAGTATGAATTCCCATATGACTTGTGATTGAATAGTTTTCTAAGTTGGATCTGCTCTCAATAAACTAAGATGAAACAAATATCCATATAAGAACAAGCATAAGAAATTATTTGATGTACTTAAAACTTTAATTCTACCATCTATATTTGAAACATATGAATAAAGACATCAAAAAAAGGTAAAAGAACAAGATGCATAGTGCAAGTGATATTCTTAGTGCAGGAAACACTCTTCGTGCAAGAGACTTGATACTTGTAGATATTACATTATAATAAATTTTTTTTATTCAGCATCAAATCTTGATATCTTATTAAAATCTGGTAATTAAACTAAAGTATTCATAGTTAGAAAAGTCTTTTCAAACTGTATCATATAATAGGATTAAAAATAAATAGATAATACTGTGAGATACATTTAACTTCTAAATTATAAATTTATTTAACGCATTGATTACATAAGTAATATTTACTAAGGCAATAAACCTAAAGCATATGCGGTTGAAACTGTGAAGGTAGGGACTTCTACAAGTCTTAACACCAAGTTACGAAGCATGTGGAGTTGAAAATGTGAAGCTAGGGACCTCTATAGGTCTTAACCACAAACTTGTGGTTAAGACCGGTAGAGGTCCCTACCTTCACATTTTCAACCGCACATTTTAGGTTTATTGCCTTAGTAAATATTACTTTCTAAATTAATATATATATATACATTAGCCAGATATAAATTGTGACTTTTTAAATTAAAATAATATAAATCATTTTAGCTCCAACCAAAAATCAAATGTTTTCATAATTTGTATTATGTATTTTTTAATTATGTGGATCTATACATTTGACTTTAAGTATTCACTATTTGAATCATTTACACCTCTAAATATTTCTGATGCTTACCCATAATTATTTATTTATATATATAAATAAATTTGGCATTAAAAAATAAAAATATGAAAAAATAAATAGACAACAATGATCATTACACAAATATACACTTAAAAAACAAAAATACAGCTTTAAAAAAATACCAAAATAAAACATGAAAGTTTTTCACAATTTAAATTAAATAATAGAATATATCGGGATTTTTGTTTGCACTTTTATATTACCAGTAACAATGTATTTTATTCTCATTATTTATCTTTATAATTTCAATTCTCTATCTCTAAAAGTCTTCTTTAGTGTTGTAATTGGAAATATATGTTATTGATATATTAAAATGGTATAGATTTTTATAAGATAATACAGTTATATTGATATGCATATTTATGTAAAACACAAACATAAATACACTGGGTCTCATTTTGTGCGGATTTTTTTAATGCGATTTTGAAGTTATGCAATTCGTGTTTCTTCTTAATATTTTTTTATGTGGTTTTTTTATGTGATAAAGAAGTTCATATTTCACTATATTTATTAGATGTCAAGAAATTTAAATTATTAATACATTAATTTGATTTGAAATACTTTTTTTTTTCAAAAGTATAATGTAATATTAGCAGCTATCATGAATATGGCCTGAAGATGTATTTAGAATCTTAGCTACATAAATAACCTACTTATACGTATGAGTAAATAATAATAATAGATTTATAAAAAATTTGCAATAAATATTCAAAAATTTTAAACTTTTAAAACATATTTTGTTAGATATAACAGAAATAAATGTTCTTTTATATTTTTAAAATAAATAATGAAGTTTTGTAAACTGAAAATAATCTTTTTACTGATAATGTATAATTTTTTTTGTTTTGATTGCAATCTCCTTTTTTAAATATAGAAACAAAATGTAAACATTTAAAATTTATTTCAGTAGTAAACACAAATATCTATCAAATGAAGACAAATTTATTATTTTCTGATAAGTATTAATCATTTAATCATAGATTTTATGTTAATATGTGAGACAAAGAAAAACATCAGAAAATGCTGAAATCTGAGAGAGTATGCTGAAATGAACAACCTCTTAAATTCCAACAACAGCTAAATTACTTATATGACTGGATATTGTGACTTTATAAACAATTTGTAAAATCATTGTCTCAAAGTTTAATCACTGATTACATTGTCAACAGAAACCACTAGCACAGCACAAGAGTGAAAGTGGTGTTAGTTGTACTTCCACTTGTAATGAATCTGCTTTCTTACCAGTTTACAAATGAACTGCATATCATCAAATAACAATAATGATTAAAACATGTAAGAAAAAATGTAAAATTAAATATTGTAGTTAATAACAAAAAGTAAATCAAGTTTGTCTTGTGTCAATTTTTTTCAAATATTTGATATTTTTTATTAGTCATACTTTGTTTCCTTATTTTTTTAATGCGACTTTTAAAGTAGTTTTTTTGTTGCTTTGCTTTTACGTGATTTCTGAAAATTACAGAAACTATTCCCCATGTTTCAAGATAAGTTAAGTCTATTTTTGTGTGATTTTTTTTAATATGGGTTTTTGTGGAACCTATCTACCACATAAAATAACCCCAGGTGTATATGGAATCGTATGCATACATGTGTAGTATATATGTGTGTGAGCACATGCATGGGTGGTTGGTGTAAAGAATATAGTATAAACAAATTTTCATAAATGCATAAGTATATTATATAACTATATATTAATAATTTGTTGATTAACACTCTAAAGAGACTGCTAAACAATCAACATTGAAAGAAAAACAACAATAATAAAATGTACTACTAATTTAAAAGTACAAGAAATTAGTACATTATCTTAATATACATAGATAATTCAAAAAAAGTGAATGTTTAATAAAATACCATAATGATTCAATTTTTTGGTTATTCGATTATACATATATTATTACACATATGAATATGATAGATACAGATGATAAAGCAGATTTTAAAATAGTTTATTTCAGAGAAAAAAATCTATTTAACATCCCTCTATATAAAAATAGTGGAGATGACAGCATTATTTAGATATATCCAACTGCTGAATGATGAAAACCTAGTTTTGTTTATTTGCTAAATAAAAAATAGTTAGATTTTCATTTATTGGATGGTTATGTAAATTGACTATAGGCCAGTTATATGAAACAACTTGATCTAGATTTGTAATTGACTTCATAGGCATGACTGAAAAATGTTTCACTTTCACACTGCTTTGCCTCATGAGACCATTTTCACCATATATATATATATTAATTACGTCATGTTAATTATTTACTTTAATAATATGTAAAATATATATTAAATAAAATGATAAAATAAACAAAATATATTTTTATGAATGTTTTAATCACATAATTCCTTCTCCAAATAGATTGTTTTGCTTGCGCACAATATTTACTAATCTTATTTAACAGAATGTAAAAGAATTTATTTCAAAATAAAGAATGCATTTTTGTTTTTAAATTTAATATTCTGAAATTTTAGTATTTGAATAACAACTCTCTCAATTTTCATATTATTTAAACAAAATCTATGGAATCAAAATAATGTATTAGCATTTTACTCTTAAGTAATGTGACAAATATTTAAACTTAAAAAAATAATCGAATACCCAAATATAAAAATAACTATCATAGGAGTTAAAAAATAATAGAAATATGTAAATTAAATTAATTTCTCAAATTTAAAACAACGTTAAATACAAATCGGTAATATAGCTAGACAGATAGATAAAAAAAGATATAAGTAAATATGCATGCGTAAATAGAAAAATAGATAAGTACACGGGTAGATAGAGATAAAAATCAAATAAATAGAGCAATGGGTAGGTATGTAGTTATGTAACTTAGATAGATGGATAAAAAGTGTATAGATATGTATATATATAAATAGAAAGATATATAGGTAGGTAGGTAGATAAATAGATATAAAAGTAGATAGATAGAAATATAAGTAAATAGATAAATAGGCAAATAGATAGATGAAGAGAGAGCTATAGGTAGGTAGAGGGATAGATAGATAGATAGATAGATAGATAGATAGATAGATAGATAGATAGATAGATAGATAGATAGATAGATAGATAGATAGATAGATAGATAGATAGATAGATAGATAGATAGATAGATAGATAGATAGATAGACAGACAGACAGACAGACAGACAGACAGACAGACAGACAGACAGACAGACAGACAGACAGACAGACAGACAGACAGATAGATAGATAGATAGATAGATAGATAGATAGATAGATAGATAGATAGATAGATAGATAGATAGATAGATAGGCACAGATAGACAAATAGATAGATATATAATTATATATACAGGTAATATAGCTAGATAAGTAAATATTCAAAACGATAGACAGATTTAAAGTCAGAGAGAAAGAGATAACTAGCCTTAAATAATCGATTGCAAGGCAAAGGAAATCCGGTACCAGACGTAAAAGCCTAATAAAAACTGAATTAACTATAATATAAGATCTATAATTTAAAATCTTTATATTATTTACAATAGTTTTGATATAAACTTTATTGATTATACAAATAAGATTACATAATTCATAATTTTAGTACAGTTATTTGATATAGATCACAGAAAATGAGAAATAGCAAAACAAAAGAAAAAAAATTGATTTTAAGTATAGCTTTATGTGGGTTATTTACAAGTTATAAGAAATATACATTATTTATTTGTAATAATAATAGTTAAATATTATACACAATAATAGAAAAAAGGGAAACAATGATTATATATATATTACAACACATTTTACAAATACAAACTATTATACAAATAGATTATGTGATTTCTTTAGTCGATAAAACACCCTTTAAAATAAAAATCAGATTTGTTTTGTTATTAATAGATAAAATTAGGAAAACATCTGAAAAAAAAAAATTAATAACAGCAATTCCTAGATTTGTCTAAAAAAATACCAAATGAAGGAGGGGCAACTGCTTGGCTTTAATCTTTTTTCAAAAAAATTTCTTGAAGCATAGGGATTGAAATTTAGAAAGAATATCATGGTTCTAATGTTTAAAAAGCAACTTCTTTCAACATTATTTATTAGTATATTAGTGATGGCTGAAATGTGTAATAGTCGCAATTATACTTCTGTATTTGAAAATCTGTAGTTACGTATTAGTCCTGCAATGTAGGAGAGATTGTATGCCTTTTCGCATTTGTCATAAATATGTAATCTTGTGACCCATCAAATAAACCCTGTGATCTCGAGCTTATCCAATTATATGATAAATTTACACTTTCATTTATTGTCCAGATTTTGTTTGGACAAATTCTTTTCAAAGTGTTTTTTACTTCAGTGCTAATTTATTTTTTCCAATATTCTGATTAATACTACAATTTTCTTCTTTTTTTAAGCAATACAAAATGATGAACATTTGGACAGCATTGTAACATTTGAGAATGTAATAATAAAATAGGCCTTCATAAGGGAATGTGGTTAGAGAATTTCAGAATTCCATTTTTGGTGATTTGATTTAGTTATGGCTGGACTCACAAATTAACATCCATAGAATGAGGGAAATTAGAGTTTGGTTTAGCAGAGAAAAATGTAAAATTAGAGGCCCTAAAAAATCATTGAAATTGACAACAGCCTTTTGCATAAAAAGGAAAAAACAAGCCAGATGAATTTGTTCAGAAGAGTGATACCAATGAGTGTTTCATCATGAGGATTCATGGTAGAATAGTAGCAACTCTGAAGGAAGCCATCAAACAAAATGTGAAAAAGGAATCGACTATTTATTCAGATTGTTGGATAGCCGATAAAACTTCTGAATTATGAGCTGCCAGTTACTGGCCATTTTGATGTGAATCATTCTGGACATCAAAGCAATTAATTCACCACATTGAAGAAATAATAAAGTGTACCAATTTATTTATTTTTTGTTGTTTTTTTTCTTGGTTTTGAAAAAAATACATTTACTACTTATTAACATTTCTGGTGAAAATCCCATACAGGGGTTATATTGCACAATCATGTGATAAGTAAATCTTCAGTTTGCGAAAAATAAAAAAAAATTCCTTTTAATGTTCATTTTGAAACAAAATTTTATCCACTTAAAATAAAGTAGAACAGACAAATTGATTGTTTCAACATGACAATTCTTGTTATATATTACATTATAAGTACCATATGTGTATATTTTAAGCATTTTGTAATTTAGTGATTGTTTTGTCCCTATTTGAAGGAAACATTTGGGAATTGCATAAAACTTTTTCAGATTTATTTTGTATGAAAATTCATATTTTCGGTATTGTTAAAAATGTACTTATTCAGATATATTTTAGTGTGAAATTCGTATTTTTAGGATTGTTAGATTTAGTCTGGTGCAATTACTGTCACATATTAGAACTGCTACACTTTTTCACATACATATTCAGACTGCTAATAACTTTGTAAATCTTGTGAAAATATCATGTATACATGAACTACTTTGATGAATTTATCATTTTAAGTTTATACAAGATACCAAGTGTACATGTTATTTGGTCACATCATAAGATTAGAAAGTTATCAGTGGATTGGTATGAATTTGGAAAGGTGTAGCAGGTTTAATATGTTTCAGGTCTAATATGTAAGTACCTGAAAATCTAATGCAATAAAGCAAAAAACGGTTTAAAGTCTCTTGATCATATCACCTACAAACATATAGAATTGATATGTGAGACATCTTCCCTAATCAATAAAAAGATATTGGTATGAAAATCATCAATCTTACTTTTTATTGGAAAGTCCAAATAATTAATTTTTTGGGAAAAAAATATTTGCATTTTTAATAACCAAATAATTGGAGAGATATAGTACTAAGAATAGCAAGTAAACTATTATGTAAACTTTCTAATATTTAAATTTGCTTAAAAATAAACGAGTGGTTTTTGTGTTTAGCAATAAAGTTTATTATGTTTGTGATGCATTTCAAAGTAGTTTTAGAATGAAAATAACATGTCAGATCATCAAATATAGAATATAAAAACCAAATGCAATAAGAAGTCATTGCATTTAGCTGTTTTTACAGTCTTTTGACTGAGATTAAAATTTTTTTTTTGTTTCTAAAGCACAGAGAAATTTAACTTTTTTCAATAAACGACTTAGAGTAATCTAGAAGATGAAATTATTGATATTTGACATTTTATCTTAAATAGAAAAATATGTTTCAAAAAAGTTAATTGTTTTTTCAAATAGATTTTGGGGTGTTTTTTTTTTGTATGGTGATCCTAAGTAGATTAAACATAGGTGAACAACATAAAGAAAGAACCTGTATAAATATTCCATAAATATGAAAGAAAGTGTTTTATAACTTAATTTTCTAAACAAGATCTTGTCTGCATTGAATTTAAGAGAATAGTACTTTCTATAATTGTCGTGATTTTAAAAAAAAATTTGGGGAGAAGCATTTTAGAGACAAGGCAAAAAACAATGAGAAATATATTTTTTGTAAATCATACTTAAAGTAAATCATAAAAAGGCTTGTGTAAAAAGAAAAAGAAAACTCAGTGCAAGACCTTTAATTAAAACTTTATTCGTGTTACAAAAATAACTTGTAAAAAGGGTAAAAATTTAATACTCCACAAAACTTTCAGGGACTACCAGCAATATAACTTTTACACCAAGAGAGTTTGAAGGAAAACATGCTTTACAGCCAAGCTCATGTCATCCAAGAATACATAGAATACCTTATTTGGTATACAAATATTTAAGTCAATTCACAGCAAAACACCTGACAAATTTAGCTAACTTTCTAACAAAGAGAATCTATCACATACATGGGCTTTATCCCTTCTCACTGGTTTCATTTATTAATAAAAAAAATATAATCACATTCTAAAATCTCAGACCCATATCACTTAATCCACTGGGATTATGATCCTGGAATTAGTGATTAAAGATAGAAGTAAACCCTATATTTTGCTAATGCTGTCAAAAATCCAGTTTGCAAAGAAAGGCTCATCAACAGGGCAGGCATCATTTTTATATAAGATACTAATCAACACAGTCAGAAACAATAAAAAAATATGGACCAGTTGTAGTTTATCTGCACATTGAATAAGCATTTGATATGATTTTAATTGATATTTTAATTAATGCAGTAGCAGATATATCAATACCCAGAGCATTAATTTATTTGATTATGAATCTTCTTCCAAGTTGAGAAAATCAGATAACTCTTAGTGGGAACTATCCACCATCATTCATTTCATTTAACTTAATTCCACAAGGTTCACCATTAAGGGCTCCTTTATTCACATTTGTATATCAATCCTCACCTTAAAGCAATTGGAAAATGAGATGACTGGAATATTTATACTTGGAATGAAGACAAATGTTTCATGTATTGCATACATGGATTACATAACAATCTTTCTGCAAACTAAAAATAAGATACCAAAACTAATAAAAGTTCTAAATAATTATTCAAACAAATATAAACTGGAGTTCAATATAGAAAAATTCAGTGCATGGTCTATGTACTCGGGAAGCCTAGTTCATTTGTGGAATTTCCTTTTCATTTGAGTAACTCTGACATGTAATCACAAATACAGGGAAAAATAATGAATAAAGTTGAGAATATAATTAATTTTCCAAGTCATATTCATCACTCTATGCAAAGTTTTCAATCTTTTAATAATGGCACAAGTCATCTACTATATACCTATAATATATACAAAAGATTTTAATCTAAAATTTACTCAATGTGTAGGAAATTGTTGTGGGGAAAGAAAATGGCATCAATATCTCTAAGTAATATTCTGCATCTTCTATTTCAAAATGGAGTGGCTTTACATTCTATAAAAAAATTTAATATTCTAAAAACATTTAATTTTATATCAACATGTGCAAGAATATTTCCATATATAGAAATAGTTTTTAAAATTATACCCACAGACAGGTTGCCACCTATATGCAATTACTGAAATAAGTTAATATCTCCTGTATTATGTATTCCCAATTTAATATATTGCTCTTCTAAGAATAAAATTAAATACTGGGGTATATATTTAACTGTGCTTCCCCATCCAATAATAATAACAAAGTTCTTTTAAACATAACCAATAAGCAGTTAACTAAAAAATTCAAATACTGGTCATTAGAAGAAAAATACTATGATTTTTTCCTAAAACTAAATCACAAAACACTTCCCACTCTTTATTTCTACAATTATAAAAGGAATGGCACTAACATTGAAGACATAAGCAAACTAAGACAAAGAGAATCAGAAACACAATCATTTTTTTTATTCACATGCCCCATGTTTAATAATATCCAGTGTGATATCCCCAAAATATTTAAAAATAAAAATTACAACATACAGACTTCTCAATACATTTAAAAAGGTATTTATGAACACATTCAAGCCAGTACATTTATACTATTCTACAGTTCAAATAGAAGACCCCACCCTAATACATTTAGGAACAAAATGTATATAATATGCATAAGGGTTGAAAAAATTCACCAACTAACATTTATTCAGATACATGGTCACTAATACAACTTCACTGGAATTTATGACATGACTCACTATTATAAAATAACAACTAGATAATTACAAGCCAAAAAAACATTAATGCAATGATGTACGATGTATGTAGAAAGATGTAAATCCTATGCAGCAGTCAGAAAATGCTAAGCTGCTTTTAATATTGTATTTTCTTCTGTTACACATAGATTTCTAATTTTTCTCATCTCTAGTATGGAATTTTTTAGAAATACAGAGTATATAATATAAGAACATATTTTCCTTTGTACCTCATAGTCTTTTCTTACTCTATCTTATGTATGTGGTGCTAAGTACTGTTTTGTATACTTATAGTTCAACAAAGTCTTTTAAAACTAAAAAAATAAAATTTTGTAAAATTAGGAAATATTTTTTCCCCTTTACAGTAATGTGACCTTAACACAAGATTTATGATTAAATAGAAAAATAAAGTGATAGTGTTGTTTTGGTGCAACAATTTATTAAATTTGTGAGGGTGACTAAATGAAACATTAGAAGATATCTAACTGAAATACAATAAGTGCATTTTTATTGCATTTTTTAATATGATTATCAATGAATTTAAGTAAAATTATCTTCATATATGTACAGGAATTCTTTTTTTTTTTCAAATTAAAATTATAATATTTATAGTAAAATAATTACTTGAGATTTATCCTTAACGAGTAAGTCTATATAACTTAAAAATCAAAATGAAGGAGGATATTGAAATAGATTTTAGATTTTAATGTGATGAAATTTTATTGTTTTCAGGAATTTAAAAAAATGCATAATATCGAAATGGTTATTTTCCCATAATGATGTTCGTAAAATAACATGGGAAATTAGAATTTTTATAAATAAATTTTGTAATAAACAATATATAAAAATGAGGATAATATAGATATTCATTATAGCATTAAAGAAACTAATGAATTCAAAGTTAAATAAAAATAGCTATACCAGATAATCAGTAATAACAGATCAAAATTCATTAATTAATAAAAATTGAAAAATAAAAATGGGGAAATATAAAATAAATAAATATTCAACTATAATTATATAATTAAACACAACATTATAATGAAAGAATATTTTAGGGTGAAAACAGAAGATATTAAAAAGAAAAAAGTGATTAGAAGGCTGTACATAATATATTCTGTAGAATAAAAATTATCTGAATTATATAATAAAGCTAATCTATAAAATATATACTCTATGTAAAACTGGATGACTAATAACATTTACATATCAAGAGATAGATACCAAGAAATACAGATAAAATAAAAATTTAAAAGAAAAAAGAATAAAATTAAAATGTAAATTGATATAAAAGATCTCGCTTATAAAGATGAATCTGTGACAAATAAGTTGATATAAAAGCTCTTCTTTAACAAGATTTTATTGATAAGTACCAAAGAGAAAGCCTATAAAATCTCTATCTGCAATTATTCCCATCATCAGACCAATTAGTTTTGAGCTTTTGGCTCATATCACTGAGGAGCTAAAATATTCAGACACTAGATCTAAAATACCAACTCAAAAGCCAGCACTTATCTAATATGTAACTATTAAGTAAAAAATCTAAAATTTTTAGACATGTAAATGTCTTAAAATCCATCTATTAACTTAAATAACTATATGGGACTAAACCAGATTCAAATCTACCACATACTACTAGTCTTAGCAATATGATATTACCAAAGCCTCAAAGTCAAAATTATAATAATCAATAAAGCAATTCATATATCATAGGGCTTTGCTTTTTAAGCTAGTATTACAGAAATGTAATATAGGGAGTGTACCAATAGCTCTAACAAGCTTTTATTGATAAGTCTGAAGAGAATGCCTATAAAATCTCTATCTATAATTATTCCCTTCCTCAGACCAATTAGTTTCAAGCTTTTGCTTCACATCAATGATGAGCTAGACCATTCACCTTCAGTCCCGTATAGCTATTTAAGTTAGATAGCTGGATTTTAAGACATTTACATGTCTAAACATTTCAGATTTTCTACTTAATAGTTATGTATTAGATACATGCTGACTTTTAAGTTGATATTTTGGATCTAGTGTCTGAATATTCTAGCTCCTCACTGATGTGAGCCAAAAGCTCAAAACCAATCAGTCTGAGGTTGGGAATAATTCTAAATAGAGATTTTATAGACTTTCTCTTTGGCACTTATCAATAAAAGCTTGTTGAAGCTATTGGTACACTTCCTATATTTCAAATTCTGTAATACAAGCTTAAAAAGCAAAGTCTCATGGTATATGATTGGCTTCATTGATTATTATATTTTTGCTTTTAAGGCTTTGACAATGTTATATTGCTAAGGCTATTAATATATGGTAGATCTAAATTTGGTTCAATCCCATATAGCTATTTAAATTAGATACCTGGTTTTTGACTTGGTATTTTAGATTTAATGTCTGAATGTTCTAGTTCCTCACTGACATGAGCCAAAAGTTCAAAACTGATGAATCTGAGGATGGGAATAATTCTAGATAGAGATTTTATAGGCTTTCTCTTTGGAACTTATCAATAAAAGCTTGTTAGAGCTGTTGGTATGCTCTCTCTATTACATTTCTGTAATACAAACTTAAAAAGCAAAGTCACATGATATATGACATATTTTATTGATTAAGATCTTTATAAAGATGAATCTATATGACTTACAATCCATATTTATTAAGAAAACAATTATTATTTTGTATATGTATACAGTCTTGAATCACAAGAATAAAGATATCTGAAGAAGATAAATGATCTCATACTAAATCAATACTCTTCATTGGGATCAAATCTTTATCAATAAGATTCAAAAGACCTCACAATCTCTTTATTGTTTAATTCAATATAATGTAATACATTACTTCTTTTTTGTTTTGCATTTTTAATTCATTTTATTTTGTATTTGTAATATATATCTAATATATTATTATGAAATGTAATATAATAAAATATAAAATATTTATATTGCTAAAACTATTAATATATGGTGTATCTGAACTTAGTTCAGTCCCATATGGTGATTATAGTTAGATAGCTGGATTTTAATACATATGAATGTCTGAAAATTTCAGATTTTCTAATTACTAGTTAACTATTAGATAAATGCTGGGCCTTGACCCGGTGTTTTTAAATCTAATGCCTGAATATCCTAACACATCACTGATGATATCCCAATCTAGAAACTAGTCTGGGAATAGGGATATTCAGAAAAGCTTGTTAAGAGCTATTAGCATGATCGTTATATAATATTATATATATATATCTGATGAAGCCTGTAAAATTGCTTTAAAAAGTAAAATAGAGAAATGATGCATTATACCTTTAATAGCATCCCGTTTAAATAAATATAATAATGATTATTACTAATGATTACTAATAATCATTAATGTATTTATCTAAAGTCAAAATTGTGAGAGCATGAAATCTGACATCGATAGACAAACTATAATAAAATATATATGTAATAAATGCTTTATGGTTACATTTCAGTTTTAATTATTAATTAATAAATTACAGAAAGTGCTTTCAATTACTGATACATAAACATTATTTATTTACTTATTTGCTTATTACATATATTTGTTGTAATTTATATAGATGGTATACTATATAACAGCCACAAGTTATCTAACCATAAATCTTTAATCGATTGCCAAGTCAACTTCCATAAGTAAAAGATAGATTACACCTTTTACTCTGGTCTAAGATCTTAATATAGACAGAAAAGTCAACACTTGGATTGTTACAATTGAGATTTTATATTTCCGAAGTTTAAATATACCCCATTAAACAAGAATATGGAACATCTTTTTTAGTCAAAATATAAATAACATTAATCTTTTTGAATTTACATGTTATATGTAGTGATATACAAGATTCAAACTCTGATTTACAATGCAGAACTTGATTTACCAAATGAACAGAAAAACCTTGAATTGTATATGCATATATCTTGCCATTCATAGCTTCTCTCATAGTTTACTAAGTAACCTCTGGCCTTAATGGCAACTAGATAGATCACAGCTACCAAAAAACACATCATCCCCACCCTCCAGATGAAAAAGTGAAAACCTGTACTAATCCCTGCAGCACCCATGTCCCAGCCCCCCTCCTAAGGACTAGGAACCAGGCCTTGGGGTATTTCCAAAGCTCAGACTTTCTCATCCAATGCCCTTACTAATCCCCACAGCAACCAGATCCCCTCCAAAACCCAGGCTTGTGAGGCCTTCCAAGCCTAAGAACCTGCTATCCAGATGGCAGAGATGAGTGACACAGCAGCCCTGATTTGAAGTTTAAACAATAGTAGAACTTTCTGGCCTGAGTCACCCAAGCATGAGATTGTCTCATCTTCACAGCCAAGACAAGCAATGTTGCAGCACTAATCAAAAATGTAAATCTCACATGCTTATATCATATGCCATCTACAGATTATCAGATAGTCTAATAGCCAACCTATGAATCATATAGAGAACAAAGAGACTAAAACCACAATGCATCATGTTATCTCCACTGCCCTGAAAATGAGAAAGATGAAACCCATACCAATCCCCATAGCACTTCACATCCCAGCCTCCCTGTAAAAACCAGAGTTCAGGCCCCAGGAATCTTCCCAAGTTCCAGACTCTCTCATCTGAAGCCATACTAGAACCCAAAACACCCACATCCCAGCCCCCCTCCAAGACCAGGAAGCAAGCCCTGGGAGCTCTCCAAGCAACAGACTCAGTCCTCAAGACCGCAAAGATGAGTGACACAGTAGCCCCAATCCAATGTTCAAATCATAGTTGAACTCTTTGGGAACTTTAGTTTTGTCCATCATGTTTCAGCTTCCAGACAACTTATAAAAAAACTAGAAGTCTTAATCCATGAGTCCTTAACTATTGGTAAAAATCAAATGATAAAACTAGAGGCACAATCCATATGATGAGGTACAACTGTTAACAATCCAATGTCATAATAATTGCTAAATTTAAAATCACAGCGCAAATCTCCAGGATTTCCAATGCCTTGCATAAAAAATTCATTATTACTTTTCAAAATCAAAAACTTTAAAGTATATGTAGCAACCAGATGCTTGCATTATGTGTTATACCACAAAATAATTCTAGATCTATAGAACAATCAAAGATGTACATATAGTAATGTATCCATTAAAATCACATATTGAATAGTGTTCATCATGTTTCAGCATCCTGATAACCTATGAAAACCAGAAGCACTAATCCATATAGTCAAATATTAAAATTATCGATTTGTACAGTTCTGCATTCAATATAGAAAAAACATTTAAATGTAGAATGCAAACTAATAAATAGTAAATTTAACTTTCAAACCCTATTGCTATTAATTATTCTTTAGTTATTTTATAAGTAATATTAATACACCTCTTAAAAATATTAAACTTTAATTCATAATTTAAGTAATAACTGCTTTCTACCTTGGAAGTCCTAATCATAGTGCTCAAACTTATCAGTTAAACTGGTGATATAGGAGAAATCATGATGTTAATACTTGATGATTGATATGTAAATTTGTAATTTATATATTCCACTTTCTTTTGATTCATAGAAGCTTGGACAGGTTTGCAATTGTTTTCTTTCAGCCAGCAGAATCAGTCTGATTAGTTGCTGCAGTTCAATACATCTTGGCTGCAGATTTAACTGCATTTATATAATGGTGTGGCTGCAGAAAGGAGTTTGCTATTAACTGAAAGGAGACCCTTTGATTCCTCTTGGAGGCCTTAAAGGAACTGAGCAGGGCAAATTCCTAATGTCCACTCCATACGTTCTTGTCGTTGCAGCTGTTATTACTATATGTTTATTCATATAGTATACGAACATGGATGGGCTGCTCACCAACATGCATTAGCCAGTGTGGTGAGTTTATTGGCTTTTTACCTCTGAGTTTAAGATCAAGAAACACCATGGTCTTTCTTCTCACTGCCTGATAAGGCAGAATGAATGTTTGTGTAAATGATAAAGATTTTTCCCAATTATACAATTATGACAGACAAAAATAAAGCATGGCCCTTAATCCCAGGAGGGTGTAAAGTCACCAACCAAGGCAGCGGTTGGTGGCCGAAGGCGGAGGGTGCTAAGAATATCCTGGAGGCGGACCCAGGCGGCCATTTGATGACGACTTTTTATTTAGGTACTTACAAGTGCAGATCACTTTCAAGTGAAAGAAGATTGCAAGAATTAGAAGAAGAACTCTCTTATATTAAATGGGATATTATTGGACTTTGTGAAGTTAGAAGAAAAGGTGAAGAGACAATTGATTTAAAAAGTGGACATATGCTCTATTATAAAGGCACAAATATTGAAAATACAAGTGGAGTAGGATTCATTATAAATAAAAAGTGGAAGAACAATATTGTGGAGATTGATGGTGTATCAGACAGAGTGGCAAGATTAGTTATACAACTTAATAGCAGATATCAAATGCAGATAATTCAGGTTTATGCCCCAACAAGTTCTCACAGTGATGAAGTAGTAGAAGATTTTTATATGGATGTACAAAAGGCTTTTGATCAGAGTAAACAACATTTTAAAATTGTTATGGAAGATTTTAATGCTAGAATTGGTAAACAAATGAAAGATGAAAGTGTTGTAGGTAATTTTGGTTATGGTAATAGAAATGAGAGAGGACATAGACTTGTGGAGTTTGCAGAGAAGGAAAAACTTTATATTATGAATTCTTTTTTTGAGAAAAATGTTAGAAGGAAATGGACATGGAAGCATCCAAATGAAGGTACAGCAGAATTGGATTATATTTTGACTAACAGGAAATACATATTTCAAGATTGTAATGTTCTTAATAAATTTAACACAGGAAGTGATCATTGATTAGTAAGGGGTAAGATACATGTTAATGTAAAACTAGAGAGACAAAAATTATTAAGAAAAACTATATTTACAGTTGATATTCCTAATCTTCAGAAACATTCTAATGAATTTAAATTAGAACTTACAAATCGGTTTCAAGTATTAGTAGATTTTGAACATGATTCAGATTTGAATGAAATTAATATGAAAATAACTGATACACTTTTAAAAACTGCAACAAAGATAGCTGGTAGAAAAAAGCAGCAATTGACTAATAAAATTTCTACTGAGACTAGAGAACTTATGAAGAAAAGAAGGAAAATGAAGATATGCAAGAATGATGCATTAAAAAGAATTGAATATCTCGAATTTTGTAAAATGGTGCGGAAAAGAGTTGAAAATGATATAAGAAAGTATAACTGTGAACTAGCAAGAAAAACTGTAGAAGAAAATAAAAGTCTTAAGAATGTAAAACAACATTTTGGTATTGGTAGGAAATTTATATCTGCAATAAGGAAAAAAGATGGAATTATTACTAAAAAGAGGGATGACATTATGAAATTGGTAGAAGATTTTTATCAAGAATTATATAGTAATAAAGAACAAGTACCTCCTATATCTATTACATCTTCCGAATTGCCCAGTATTTTAAATGAAGAAGTGAGAAATGCAATTGAATGTATGAAAAAAAGAAAGGCTCCAGGTAATGATGGAATTATAATTGATATATTAAAAGAAGCAGGTGAAGAAACAGAAAAATATTAGCAAAGTTATATACCAAATGTCTAAATGATAAAGATGTACCGGATGATTGGAAGAATGCAGTAATAATATTAATATTTAAAAAAGGTGATAAAGAAGATATTAGAAATTACAGACCTATCAGCCTTTTATCAGTTTTATATAAAATTTTTACCAAGATAATTACAACTCGTCTACAGAGAACATTGGATTTTCACCAACCAAGAGAACAAGCTGGATTTAAAAGTGGTTTTAGTACAGTAGATCATATTCAAGTATTGAGAGAAGTTATAGAAAGGACAAATGAATATGAGTTGTCATTATGTTTTGGATTTGTAGATTATGAAAAGGCATTTGATTCTATAAACATTTCTTCAGTAATTAAAGCATTGGATCATCAAGGTATAGATCCAGGATATTATCATATTTTAAAGAATATTTATAAAAATGCAACAGCAACAATTAGATTACATAATGATACTGGGAAAGTCAACATTGAGAAAGGTGTAAGACAAGGTGACTCCATATCTCCAAAACTTTTTACAGCAGTGCTGCAAGAAGTATTTTGTGGATTAAAATGGGAAACTAAAGGAGTGAAAGTAAATGGAGATTATTTAAGTCATTTAGATTTCGCAGATGATGTAGTTGTTTTTGCAAATAATGCTTCTGAGCTGCAGGAAATGTTGCAGGAGTTATCAGATGAAAGTAGGAAAGTAGGACTAAAGATAAATGTTAAAAAGACTAAAGTAATGTTTAATCGATTTGCTCAAAATATGAAAATAAAGATTGATTATGATGAATTAGAAGAAGTTAAGAGTTACAAATACCTTGGTCAGATTATTAATACAGATGGAAACATAATAGAGGAAATTAATCATAGAATTAAACTTGGTTGGAATGCTTTTGGTAGAAATAACTTGATATTAAAAGGAAATATGCCTATGTGTTTGAAAAGAAAGGTTTTTAACAAATGTGTTTTACCAGTTCTTACTTATGGATCTGAGACTTGGACACTTAATAGAAGATCAATACAGAGACTTCAGACCACTCAAAGAAGTATGGAGAGATGTATGTTGGGAGTAACAAGAAGAGATCGAAAATGCAATGTATGGGTAAGAGAACAAACAGGTGTTACTGACCTCATTGAAAAAATTAAAAGATTGAAGTGGAGTTGGGCTGGACATATTGCTAGAAGAGATGATAATAGATGGACAATTGAAATTTTAAACTGGATTCCAAGAGATTGTAAAAGACCCAGAAGGAGACCACATGTAAGATGGATGGATGAAATAAGAAAATGTGTAGGGGTGATGTGGAGAAGAGAAGCTAAAGATCGGAGAAGATGGATTAAACTTGGAGAGACCTTCATCCTGCAGTGGATTGATAATGGTTGATAATGATGATGATGATATAATGGTGTTTCAGGTTACTAATTAATTTACATGTATATATAAATAAAGGGAAGCAGTCAACACTTAAACAGTACCAATATCAATAACAATCAACAATCTCAATCTGTTGCCATGGCACTACTAAAGATTGCAACATGACTACAAAGAATACAATTATTAATATAAAGAAATTTAAATAAAACTCATTAACATATTAATATTTCCAAAAATAAATTATTATGAACCTATCATTAAATTCACCACTTCATTCACAAAAAAAAAGTTAACTCACTTTGTACAAAACTAATATGGAATAAAAAGCAGTGACAATAGGCATTAAAAGTCTGCAGAAACCTTCAAGACTGAATGGCCAGTCATTACACTGCATTTCAGCCTTTTATTATCAGAAAATTTATAATGCATTAATGAAGCTTTGTACCATGTATGAAAATTTCCAGATGTTCATTCCAATATCACCTACAGATGCTCCACCTCCTATTAAAAATAAATTTATCAATAGCTTGATTAAATTTATTTTCACACATAAAGAATCTGCTCTTAATTTGTTTTCAACAAAAATTAAATATTGGAAAGCTCATTATATAATCACTAAATCCAATCCCCTTGAAATACCTATTAGTTTCTTTAATATCTCAAATAAATCCATAATTCAAAAGTTTACATTTTGCTATTTGGAGCCTAAATATCTGGATTTTTTTAAAATAAAAATCAATCTAAAGACTCTACCTACCAATGCTTTTCTGACTGAGAAAATGAGATTTGCAAATATTGATGCTCATTGTCCTTTATGTGGTAGAGAAAATGAAACAATGGGACATTTTGTCTTTCAGTGTGTTTTCCTACAGACATATCAAGAATTTATTTGTGTCATTACTCATAATTCAATCTCTTCATTAAAGATATTGATAGAAAATATTCAGAGGCAATTGTTTCCAACTATTAAGCTAACAATCTACATGTTATTCACACTATGGTTTATGAGTTGTCACTTTGTATTTAATCCCATATCTTGTAAACTTAAATCCCTCTCTCTAAATAAGTGGACAAAAATTAAAACAAGAGATTAGGCATTAGCTCCAGTAGATATAGTATCAACAACTTGGAGCTTGATCAAATTACCAACACCATTGTGAAATATGGATCATATTCCTGTACTTTATTTGATTTTCCCTTTTTTGTATTTATTGATATTGTTATAAATTAACTACTTTCTGATTTTATTTCCACATTGTTATGTAAAAATTATCATCATATATTTATAATGCTTTCCTTTAATTGTTATTGCCATATATTGTAATACAGCTCTTGTAATGCCTTTTTTATCCATGTACAAAAATGAAAAACTTGTATTTTTGTTCCCATAATATGTAAAAGCAATATACATGTACTTATAAATATTAAATAGAAATTGTTTAAAAATAGTAGTAGTAATAATAATAATAATAGTAATAGCAGTATCAGTAGCAGCAGCAGCAGCAGTAGTAGTAGTAGTAGTAGTAGTAGTAGTAGTAGTAGTAGTAGTAGTAGTAGTAGTAGTAGTAGTAGTAGTAGTAGTAGTAGTAGTAGAGTCCACTAGGTGATGCTTTTCTTAGTCAGTCAAGAGTTACTTCAGCTCATTTTTAAAGAAGAATTTATCATAGTTTTACTGAGAATTTGATATCAAAATCTATACCAGTGAATAGACAAAATGTTCCTATTTAAGCTAAGCTCATTTAGAGCAAATTTCTTATTTAATTGGTAATAGTAAAAGGAATTTTCTAAATATACTTGAAAATTCTATGCTAAATTGCAATTCATTTAATTCAACAGAAGATTTAATTCTAGAAAGTTCTATTTTAAGTTTTAATCCTTTTAAGAAAACAATAGAAGGAATTAGAAAAGATTTCTAAATCCTTATCAGATTGTCAAAAGATATGTGATTCTAGTTTTTCTGAAAATCAAGCATTGAAAAAAAACTTTAAATTTAATATATTTATAGTTTTATTAAAAAAAACTTTAAATTTAATAAAGCCCCAGACTATCAAAAGATCTTATCTTTAAAAGAACTGAAATAAAAATAAAAGTAGCTATGCTAATGTTCTGAATAAAAAATACAGATAAAGAGACCAATCTACTTCAGATTAATGAAGAAAATATAACTGATTTTTTAAATTCAGATGGTAATGAAAATAACCAAACAAATTCTGAATCTACATTATTTCCTAATAATACATTAAAACCTGAAGAATATCAGGATATTGTAACTAAGTTCAATCAAACAATCCTCCCAATAATTTTTAAATCTTTTCAGAAATTTTTTTTTCTCATGTGTCATAGCATCAGCCAGGAAGTGAACCCACTAACCCAGGGCAACTGCTTGTAAAGCAGCCGTCACTGACCTCTCAACCACCAATGCTTGACAAATCTTTTCAGAAATTTATAAATGAAAAGACACTGATCATATCTATGACAGATTTAAACATTATTATAATGAAATTCCAACAGATGAGCTTTATGAATTTCTCTCAGAAAAAAATCTGGGGAATGCTTTATAAAGTACTAGACTATCCTAATAATAGGCACTTTGTACTGGAATTTAACAATGTATTACACAAATTAATTTCTCAAAAACATTCAGGTTATAATGAACAAATTTGTCTGCTATGTTGATACAAACAGATAGATGAAGATAGAAAGTCAAATTAGAAACTGCCATACTAACTTTTCCAATCAAGGCTTACAAAATTTACTTGATAGATATGGAAACATTTCAATTTTAGATATCTATTGGAAAAAAGAGCTATAATGCCAGTCTTAACTAACACAGCCATGTTCAGCATCACACTGAATTAAAATGTACAGCCAATTCATATTCCAACTTTGCAGTTCACTGATAATTCCCCTTTGATAATCATCTTCAAGAGAGTACCCTCACAGTGTTTTTTTGCAAATTCAGGGAGCACCTCATCAAAAATTGCCCTAACAGATATTGAAAAAATTGTGGTTTTAAAAATACAAAATCTCATCCATGTGCCAAAAAAAAATGTTGTTAGAAAAAAATCCAAACATTGTAAATATATCTAATGTAGAAACTGATCAACCAATGAATCAAATATCATCAATCCCCAACATAACTTTCCACATGGGCATATTAAAACCTATGCCTAATAAGACTCTGCAGAAACAGAAAAAATCAGAAGCAAAAACTATTGAGGAATCATTGATCAATGATTCTAATATTCCACAGCATTTGCAAACAGAATACAGCTCTGATGACATGGACAGCACTGCCACATCATCAGAGGATGATGACAACTTTAAAGTGGCAGTAAATAAAAAAAAGTTTAAGAAGAATAAAAAAAATTAAAATAAAAGACAGTTTAAATAAAAATAAAGACTTAAATACAATGGATAAACAAAAAAATAACCCTGAAGGTAAAAAGAAAACTCCTTTCATGCCCATTCACAAAAAATTAGATATAGTGATTCAAATGAAGATATCAATGCTCTAGAAGTTGCAAGCCCTTTACATTGGACCTGTAAAACTCTAGTAATTTTCCACTATCATAAGAGCAAGTCAGTAAACAGTCACAAAAGAAAAGTGAGAATTAAAAAGGACAATTATTCTGAAGAGATTAACACAGAGATGGATAGAAATGCTGTTCAAATTTTGGATAACTCCTCTTGTGGGCAAACCAGCTCACCACCAAAAACAAAAAATCCTGATTTTAAAATATTAAAACATCAACTTCAAAATGAAAATACAAATTTATGGACAATTTGCTTTTAATAAGGGTATACAGACCTTTTTTACCTTAAATCAACTGGGACTTTTAATTGTATGTTTCATCATGGTGACTAGAGAAATCTATCTACCATTATAAAATGCTGTACAATATTTCTTTTGGAAATATTTTTGTTAGGTATTTTAAGAACATAATGGCATGGTGTAATATATAATAGATTTATGGTTATAAAAGATGTTTTTGAAATAATTTATTTTGTTATTTTATAATTAAAATGGATTTATGTATATCAGAGGTTAATGTTAGGAGAATCAATATGATTTAATGCATCTTTGCATTAAGTAATTGGATAACACAATTTTCTCCTCATATAATATTTTTACAGAGACAAAATATTCTGTAAATTCACATATTAATCCCCAGCAATTTTGATGTAAATTTCGATATTGCCAATTTTCAGTAAATGTCCTGGCTGCAGCTGGAATTGGGATTTTAATCCATCATAAATCGCCATTTCAAACATTCAAAATAATTTATCATGATCATCACATGATTATGATTTCTCTAATTCACAATAAATATTATAGGGCTGTATTTATATAATAAAACTTCCACAACAAGTCAATTAATCAATAAGATTAATCTGCTTTTAGATATAAACTCATATCCTACAATTATGATTGATGATTTCAACATGCCTTACTGTATCTTTGTTAGGAAGTATTTGCCTATGATTAATAAACATTTCATGAGTACTGAGAGATTCTTCTTTTCCAACTCTACATCATTTTATACATGAAAAATTCATCTTTAATCAATTTATGTTTTTATTCACCCAAATTTCATTATCATATCTCTCCTTCCCTGCAACCAGTAATTTTTTCTGTTCACCTAGCTTTGAATGTTTGTTTGAAGCTCCATATGCAAGTAATTCCTGTTTTGCTGCATAATAATACAGTTTGATTGTTTTTAAAATTTGTCACACCTGAAGCATTGATGTCAGAAATACATATATATTTTTAAAAAATTGATATATTGTTCTTGTAACCAATTGATGTATGGTTTTGTTTCATTAATATATTATTACCCACAATCAATAACTATATGTGTAGCAATAAACCCCCAATCAAACTAGTAAAAGACCAATAAATATTAAACTTAAAAGCACCTTGATCCTATATCAATATAATCAATTATAGTGCTAAAACAAAAATATAAACAAACTCAGCTATTATTAGCAGAGTACTTGTCAATTAAAAAAGCAAAAATTTATCAAGCTAGACCTCATGACTGGTCTAAGAATTATATTCAATGGGCATTTGTATAAATATTAAAAAAAAGATTCCTTTGTTAATTATTAAAAATCAAAAAATGATAGCTGGACACGATATGTTGCCTTATATTTTTTATTATTTTAAGAACAAATTACAAGATCATACTCTTTCATCATTATTATTGTATACCTTTTGTGTGACAGATGGCGCAATCACGATATTTCCAAACTTGAAATACTGCAAAAAATTAAATCCACTCCAGAAAGAATACACCATGGAATCCATGCTATTTCTAATATTTGTGCTTGAGCATTTATATAATTTCACTGTCTGTATTAAACATAACATGTTGTACCTACCTAGCAAAGCAAATTCATTACATTGATCACCTTTATCTGGTATCAATTGTGGCATTTCTTAAAGAATATCTTCTTCCATTACCATTGACAAATTTGAGACCAATCTCAATGACTCCTCTTATGATTAAAATAATGGAATCACTTGTCAAGGATAAAATTCAGCCTCATATCCTTTCAAAAATATCTGATTACCAATTAGCTAAAAAATGCTGCCACATTTCTGGTGTGGTAACATTATTTAAAATGATATTGAATGAAACTCATCAAAGAAAAAAAGCAGTTCCTATTTCTATCTAATTAGATATTGAAGCAGAATTTGACTCTGTGCCCATAGAAAAGCTTTTAAATGGTCTTTCAACACAAAATATTAAAACCCTAATCATGAATATTTTGGCTAACTTATTTCCAAATAGAGAAGTACATATTACTCTTAATGGAAAATAACACCCAGCTTTTCCCTCCAAAATTCTATTTCAAAGGTTTACCATTAAGCGCTTTGCTGTTTATTAACTATATAAATCCTCTTCATTAGAAATAGAAGATAAACTACCTGAAATTTTTATACCACTTATCAATACCACTATTAAGCACATTACATACATGGATGATATGGTGGCTTTTCTTCCATCTAAAAAATTTCTTTCATTATTTTTTTTAATTCTTGAAATGTTCACTGTCATTTCTTCTTTAATTTTCAATAAAGAAAAGTCTTTTGCATGGTGCATTCTTATGGGGAATAAGATTGACTGTATTTGTAAAGCATTTCCTATGAATTTTCTAAGTTTTCCCTTAAGTAAAATATATAATGACATATGAATAATAATTCAAAATCAGCTTTTAGATTCAATAGATAAAATTATTAATTCCCTCTCAAAAGCTTATCTCTCTTTACATGCAAATATATCTTTAATTAACATGATAATTTTTCCAAAGATGAACTACTATGCGCCAGTCATAAAATATACCAACTCATTTATAAATAAAATCAATTCATTATGAATAAAGTTAATTGGGGGGGGTAGTGTCTATAAATATTAAAAACATGCAAAAACATTTAAAGTACAATGGTCTATCAGTACATAGTATTTCAATCTTCTATATACAAAGATCAATCAATGAGATAACAAGCTTTATAAGGTTTTTTTTCTAATATTGAATGTTTCTCTCCAATTATACCCACGGATACACCACCACCAATAAAAAACAAATATATTAAAAAGCTTTTTGAATGTATTTTCATGCACACCAAACCACTAATTAAACTTTTCTCCAGTAAAATCTCTCTAATGACATTATGAATGAAACAGATCAACAAGTTCTCCCATCATTATTCACTATTTTAAATAGAGACATTATAAAGAAGTATAAATGTTGGTACTTGGAGCCCAAATATTTAGATTTTTAAATTAAAATAAATCTAAAAGCTCTACCAACAAATGCATCATAGCCAATAAAATGACATACTAATATTGATACAATATGTGGAATGTGTAGGAGTGATGAATAAACGATAGAACATTTCCTCTATACTTTTCTTACTTTACAAACATATCATCAACTTATTTCAACAATTATTTGCTCTCAAATACCAACACTTAATTTCATTATTGAAAATATTAAAAAAGGGCTATTTTCACATATTACAGTTGTTACTTATCTCCTTTTCACTCTTTGGTATATGAGATGCTATTTTGTCTTTAATCCTACATCATGAAGATTAAAATTCATATTATTGAACAAATTGTCAAAAATTAAGTTAAGAGATCAGTCTCTTGCATCTGCAGGTATTTTTTGCTACATCACATCTGGTCTCATAACCCATGCCACTGTGAATAGAAAAATTTAAGGTGATAAACTAATAACCATATGTCTATATTGAAAAATGTAAAATTTTATTTATATGTAGAAACTTGTTTATAAAAAAATGTACAATATTTATCTGCAGAATCAATGTGAACAATTACTGTATATAAAATACGATTCGAATAATATGATGGAACATGATTGTATCAACAATTTAATCAAAGTATCTTTAAAACTAGTAGTAGTAGTAGCAGCAGCAACAGTATCACCAGCAGCAGCAGCAGCAGTAGTAGTAGTATTAGTAGTAGTAGTAGTAGTAGTAGTAGTAGTAGTAGTAGTAGTAGTAGTAGTAGTAGTAGTAGTAGCAGCAGCAGTAGCAGTAGCAGGAGCAGTAGCAGTAGCAGCAGCAGTAGCAGCAGCTGCAGTAGTAGTAGTAGTAGTATTGTCTTTCAAAAGGATTTTATTGTATATAATTAATAATTATTTTACCACATGCTGATAAATTGAAGTTAATATAAACAAATTGAAAATTGTAATTGGGGGGTTGACAAAAACAAGGGATATGCATATGGTTTACAAATTTGAGTTTACATTTTTCTACATACATATTCAATCACTTTTAAACACTGACAGAGCTCTTAGTTTTCCCTTTTATTAATCTCTTTTCATGCTATAATTTTGAGCATTAGTGCAATATGGATCATGTGACTGTCTACATCTCTTGAGATACAATTTTTTGTCCCTTAAGCAGAGTAGTTCCAGAATGTATTTGGATGTCTTCTTGGATTATTGTTATACATAAAGAAACATCTTGTACACCATAGTGAACATAATGTAAAAGTACTTGCTCATATATGTGGGTAGCTACTTTAACAAATGATTGTAAAAGAGTTTGAATGTCACAGTTTCTTTGTTTATACAATGATGTTATGGATAAGTTAATATTGTCAAATGCAGGGCAGGTAAAAAGAAAATGTTTTTGAATCTCAGTTTCTCTATGACATAACCAGCATATGTCTTCTGCATTTATATAATGTCTTTTGTTTCTATAAAAGTGTAATTTTGGTAGTGCTTCAAGATTTAATTTGAACAGAAAATCATAATATTGGGGTTCTAATGATCAGAATTTGAATTTTCAGGTTAGTTGTCTATTGTTAATGTTTAGAATTGGTCTTTTATCATTTAACACAAAGAGAGCACAAATTATCTTTTATATATCACAATATTTAAATTTATCTTGAGGTAGTGAATAAGTAAAGTTTGGAGTGTTGAGAATTAATTTTTGCAAGATTTTCCAGTATCCATTC